>CM071930.1:57168001-57338167 GCA_016081115.2 Rehmannia glutinosa
GTCCTTCAATGTCAGTGTGGCTTTAGAGCTAAATACAATTTACCCTCCGAACTATGCCCCTTTTTCGACTGTACCTACCAAAGTTTATTTTGTTTCACTATGCCCCCTGTACTATGCAAAAGTTTACTCTTGACCATATATGGACAATTTTGCCCCTAGTTTTTGCAAATTTATTTAATAGTTTTAAAAGTCCATCTAAACTCCAATTTGTTGCATCTGACCCCCAAAATTTATAAAATTATCATATAATCTAATCAATTTGATTTTAACTCCTAAAAATTTTTGGTTCCCGGATTTATCGAGGCAATCCGAACCAAACTGGGTTTTTTGATTTAAAATTGGATATAGTCCATTACGACCATATCAGGCCCAATATGCTTCCGTAAGATTAAATTATCTCTTAAAATTTATACCTTTCTTTGACCGAAACAACACCGGGTGAAATGGCTCACAACACCACCAGTCGAAAGATTACTGCCCCTAGACCGTTTGACAAATAGTTCGCACTATTCAACTTCAACCAATCAGGAAAGATGATCTACAAGTTATCCGACTCCTTTAACTACTGCTCAGCATAGCCTTGGTTTGCTTTCCTACTCCAGGCGTATAAGATAATTCTCAAAAATAATAAATTAATAGAACATTATGAACGCATGTTGAAGCAAATAAGCACTTTTTATTAAGAACTTATAGAAATATTTATTACATTAGTAATCTCCTTTTGGGAGGAGAATACTTGTTTAGCCTCTCATATATGAGGTTTGCACTCGTAAATGCATAAAACTTAAAACTAGAACACTCAAAATCTTAAAAAATTTCTCTCAGAATTTATTATAAGAAAACTAAGGGAAATGTTCGATATCCTCAGCTTCCTTCAACTCTAGGCTTTTATAGACTTGAATCCGAACTTGAAAGGGGGACTCCAACTCTTGTTGATATTTATGACATCACTGCTTACGTCATATCCTGCATTATTGCCTTGCCAGCTATTTTTTTTTCTTTCCGTGTGACTCAGCCCATGTGATGTTTGTCGGGGAATATTTTAAAAATTTGGTTTACGTGGTTCCCGAAGGTAACGCGTCTTGTGAGCTGGGCCCTTGTCCTTTCCTGCTGCATGGTCTTGTTGGTCGGGTTTGGGTTGGAATCCTTTCCTAAACTCGGGTTCTTTCTGTGGTTCTTTCTGTTCAGGGCATGCCTGACAGATCCGATCAATCCATCGGCCAATATGCGCCATGTTACAGAATTTCCAGTAGGTTTCTTTGCTAACCGGAATCTTATTTTCCCATAGAATTCTTCTCTTTGTCTCGAAAAGTTCCTCTGCGAATCATATTGTTGATCCAGTCATCGAATTCAAAAGGAAAGATCAATTTGCTGAATTCTGGAAAAACTTGAATATCCCCATGCTCGCCTTGTAGAAGCTTTGTCTTCAGAAATTGCTCCTACTAACACTGGTACTTCCTCCGGTGAAGCTGCCTTGATGTATTTTAAAGCATTTCCATCCGATTTTCTTAGCTTGATGAAATGAAAAGCTTCATTAAAGCCTTTCTTCACTTTGGTTCAGAGCCGCTGACCGATAAAATACAGTTCGAGAATATCGCTCGGCCAAATGTGGATTGTTGGCCCAAGTCTCAAAATCGCTTCCCCAATCCATTTCGGTAAATTTGAAATTTCTTGGAATCCGGGTGATATAGTATAAATTGAAGCTAAAGCTCCAAAAGTATACCATTCCTGTACTTCATTTGGATGACTTCCTGGTTTCATCCAAACTCTGGGATACTTGCCTGAGATATCAACCATTGATTTTTTTGGGTTAATACTTCTCATTGTAACTAATTTCTCCCATTGTTGTTGATAAACCTGCATTGGAGAAATCTTAATCTCGTCAGTTTGAACCTCAGATTTGCCTGTCTGTGGCCTAAGATTCAACTCTCCCTATTTTACCCCAGAAGTGTTGGGTTGACTGGAAGACTCAGGTTGTCACACCGGAGCTTCAACATTTGTTACAGTTTGTACACCCTCGGGGGATGCATCACCTGCAACACTTGTGATTATGGTACTTGAATCCATAACCTCCGGGTTAGAGCCTCATTCTCTATTCGCCCCTTTTTGCATCGTGGGAGATGCATCCTGGAGGAGAGGCCCTAGCAGTTCTAAGAACAATTGTCTTTGAGCAAACTGGCATGCTCGTATTTGACTAGAAATGGATTTCTGGTCAGCCTGTTGAAGTCGTCCATCAACTTTTGCATTGAGACATAACGTTCCAAAATCTCATTCTAGACTCTCCTGGTTTTCCCTGAGATGTCTTACTCGTTTAAGGACCTCGTCATCAATGCGTCCTTCCATCTCGTGTTAAAAAATCTGCAAGAACATTTTCATGAGATTTTACAATGACAATATCATAATCATAATATTAACATTCAGCTTGCCATCTAAGTAATCTAGTCTTTTCTAGTTTTGATTCAATTTTGTTTTTTCAGAAAAGCTTTGACACTTGAATTATCAATTTTTAAAGTAAACTTTTTAGCCAATAAAAATAGAGGCCATTTTTTAAAAGCCTTTCTGACTGAAAAGAATTCTTTCTCGTTGATATGCCATCGATTCGCTTCACTGACTATAAAAAGACCGTTGCAATATCTACATGGCACTTCGCCATTTGGTGTAGCTTTTGTAAGAACAGTTGCCCACCAATAGTCACTGGCATCTGTGTATAGAACCAGTTCATCTTTATCTTGTGGAATTGCAAGTTTTGGAAGTTTTTTACAAACTTCTTTAAGCTGTTTTATTCCTTCTTGATGTTCATCTTCCCATTTGAATGTAGCAACTTTTTTGAGCAATTGGCTAAACACCTTCCTGTAATGTGCTAGATTGTTTATGAACATTCCAGCAAAATTAACAACTCTAAGGAAATTCTGAAGCTGCTTCTTGTCCTTTAGTATATCTGGAAATCCTTGTATCTTTTCCACAATATGGCTCTGTAAGATGATTCCAGATTCATCAATTTCAATTCCGAGGAACTCAATCTGTCTTGTAGCAATCACTGCCTTCTTTTCTAAAAGCACTAATCCTTTCTTGTGGCAAACATCTAAAAATATTTCCAAATGCTTGAGATGCTCCTTCATGTTTTTTGATGCGATAAGAATGTCATCGATGTATATGAACATGAAACTAAAATAATCTTTGAAAAGATTATCCATCTTTCTTTGATATATATGGGGTGTGTTAGCCAATCCCATAGGCATCACGTTCCAAATATAGTGTCCTTGTGGTGTTGAGAAAGCTGTGAACTTCTTACTTTTTTCCTCTATCTTAATCTGGTAGAATCCAGACTTGCAATCAAACTTTGAGAATATCTTGGCACCTTTGATACAGTTAACCAAATGTTCTCTGCTTGGGATATAGTATCCGTCGAACTCCAGAATGTTATTAATCCCCTTGTAATTAATAACAAGTCTTCGCTTTCTCTTTTGATTTCTCCATGGTTTCGACTAAGAATCCTCGGATCTTTGTATGGAGAAACTCCTCATGAAATTAACTTAATGTCAAGATGTTCCTTAAGTATTTTCTGCATATCCTCACGATCCTCCTGGTTCATTATAATTCCTTTGGATCTTCTTCTTGATATCCTCGAGTGATATTTGATCTTCTATCGTAATATCACTTTGTGGCTTCTCCATTAGGCTCATCATTAATTCTGCAATAGCCTCTGGAGGTACTCGTTCTTCTCCTTGTATTCTAAATGAATACAAGTCATTATCCCATCATTTTGTATCTTTTTGCCTCAATCCATATTGTCGAAAGGATAATAAGGTCTCATCAAATCTTCTTTTATCCGCCATTTTTGGATTTCGAAGTTTGGCTTCGTCACCACGCTTGCTGCAAAAATTAATGGGCATTTTTCGATAAAACGCTTCCCGCAGACGCTGGACAATAATCTTATGATCACATAAGTTTGTGAAAATAAGTCTTCTTGTCTCATTCTCCTGTGTAAATCGCTTGAATGTTTGTAGGAAATTGTTTCCTAGCAATATATCTGCTCCTGTATCATGGAATAGATTGGTGGCGTCTTTACTTTGTACCATGGTGTACCGCATGCGCCTCCGATCATGATTTATGCTTGTTTAATTCCTCTGTTAAGGATAAGAAACCTTTTAGAAAAATCTCTTCCTGCAATTGCTGGTAAATCTTGTCCAATTGTTTTAGGAAAAACATTCGGCTTTGCAGTACATATTTCGGCATCTGAGTCAATATATGCGGCGAAATACTCGGCCTTGTATTCAGCGTATAACATTCCGATAGAAATGTATATGGAGAATGGACTAGTGGTCATCTTATTCTGTATCTTTTATCAGCCACTGGGAACTCCATTCCATCTTGTAATCTTTCCCAAGGTTTATGATCCTCAAGAAATTCAATACCCAGTATTAATTGCTCTGAGATTTTTCCTGCTATCCATGTGATAGTTAGCTCAATTTCACCCATTTCCAGGCTTCCTTGATACCTTCCAACTATAGGTTGTTGGAGATAATATAGGACATCACAAGGAAAAATATTATCCTTTTGAGTGAATCGAATATTACTTCAACTTCTCTCCATCCTTCTGAACATTTCAGCTCTCCTTGTGTTTTGAAAACATCTGGGATTCGCTGAACTGTACTTGGTCTATTTTCTTCCCAACGGCTACTGCTTATAACAATTTAATGATTGCACCTTAATTTTGATTTTATGTTCTTTAGTTTAAATAATATTTTTTTAAAAGAAAAGCAATTTATTACTTAATAAGTTCAAAATTAAAAATATTTTAATAATAGATAAGTATAACAAATAAAAATTATATATTGAATGTAGAAATTATTTTGATTATTTGAGATTAATGTAAAAATAACTTTCAATTTTTAAACTCTTTCAAATAATTCAAATAAATATATTTTTGTATACCGAATATACATACATATTATTTTTAAAATTGTTAATAATTTATATTTCTAATATAATGATATATGTAATGATTTAGTAAGAAAGAACGAATAATACATATTTTTTTGTAATGTTTAAATATTTTAAATAATATTTGCTCAAATAACAAGATTTAGTGTCTAAAATATTTTAATAAAATTAATTGAATGTTCTTTCAATTCATTCCATTGATAATATTGATTATCCACTAAAGATGGCAATTTATTAATGCTATATTTTTTGACAATGAATTATATTAAATAAACAAGAAATAAATGAAGAGGTGTAAAATTTATATATGAATTAGGTTTAAGAAAAAATATTTATTCATATTTAATATAAAATAAAAGTTTATGTAAATTAAATTGTTAATATTTTATTTATTTTCATTAATATTTCTTTATTTTTTGTACATTTGTTGTACATTGCCTTAGTTTTTTAAAGTTTAAATTACTTAATATACAATTAAAAAAAGTACTTTTTGAATTTAATAAGAATATAAATCAAATAGGGTACAAAATATTAAAATATTACTAAATATTATGTATATTCATTTTTATTAAGGGCAATTTGGTTCAAACATTAAACTATATTTTTATTAGGGGTAAGTATTACATTGGCAAGTTCGGGAGGGTAAATGAGACATAAGGTCAAGTTTAGGGGTGTTATTGTATTTTGCCCAATATATATATATATATATATATATATATATATATATATATATATATATATATATATATGGGGAGGGTTATATGAGACTCATGCCTTACGTAAGTACGTAGGACCAAATCTGAACTACAAATCAAACAATTTCAATGGCTAATATTAAAGATGCATAAAATATATAAAAAACCTAATTAAATAATATAGGGGTATATTAGTCCAAAGGAAACAATCAAATCCCATGAAAATAGGAGCAGTTACCCACAATATATCTTACCATTTAAAATAAAATCAAAATCACGAAATCATGTCAAAGTCTTCTCCTTCACCAAGACGTTTGCTACCTCTGTAAATCGTTCCTTTGCTTATGTATATATAAAATGTTGCTTAATTGTTATAATAAAGGTGCTTATGAACATGAACAATGTTGCTTATTTATTGATTCTAATTTGCTTTCTTACAGTAAAATTTGTGCTGAAAAAACTGTCATTTTATGCAACCAAAAAAAAAAAATTGCTTACATAACAGACTCATATTGCTTGTCCATCAAGTATATGTTGCATATGCATGACAAAATGTCTAATGGTGTCTCTTAGCGTTTACGAAGAAATAATTTGTTAACTACCTATATATTTTTTGCTTATCTATTGGATATATGTTGCATATTCACTGTCAATTCAATTCATTTAATGAGTTTTGGATTTTTAAGAGCAAAAATTTGCTTACGTATCTATATAGTATTGCTTAACGGTTCTTATAAAGTTGCTTATGAATATGAATAATGTTGCTTTTTTATTGGTTGTATGTTCCATGCTTGACTACACAATAGATAATGAAAATATACATTGATATATTTTAATAATAATACAATGGACCAGTGAGGATTAATAATATGACTGAGCAACGGACGGAGTGTGCAAACAATCAAAAACTTGTCACTTGCATAAATGACGTTGCATATGTTATACCATAATATTGCTTATATAACATTCACATCCTCCTTAACAATTCTAAAATTAAACCAAACCCTACCACAAATTTAAAAATCCAAAACAACATATATTGTTCAACCATTCGTTCAAAATAAAAAAACATCAATCGCTTTGCTATAATCCTACGTTGTTCCAGCAAACTTCTTCGCCTCTCTCAGATTCAATTCCCTCTGCTCATTCATGTCATCCAAACAAATTGCAACGGCATATTTCCTGCATATCATCAATATTTGCGCCTCGTTATTTTTCTCCTGTCCACCCTCCCAATTTCTAGTACCTCCTCCCACATACGTCTCCATGTGACGCATAGTGAAAATGGTTGCTTCTTGGACTTTGCAAAATTGTGCATTCCATATAACCTCTTTCGGTGCAATTTCAAGTAGCGGAATTATATCAACAACATCCGTACCAAGGCATGACAACTTTTGCAAGACTCTTGATGCATACTCCTGGTAAAAATCTTAACAAAAATTATTAAATACACAACAAGGTCAATAACTGTATAAACATACAATTATATAAACTAATCAATCTACACAAAGCCACGGCAAAAATATTTAAAAAATAAACCAACGCTATGAAAGCATCATTTTATATCAACATAAGCAGAATATTTGGTCTTAACAAGCAATATATTTGTACCAAGTATTTTTTGTCTTTATAAGCAATATTTACTGCACACATAAGCAAGTTGTATTATCAGCATACGCAACTCATATACATCTACCCGTACTATCACTAAAAAAAATCACAGTTACAACAAAAAAGTGACATTTTCTATCTACGTAAGCAAGATCTTTCTGCTTAATAAGCAAATATTTAACAGTAAAAAAACAAAACCAATCTCTGCAACGTACAAGCAACATTTTATCAATACATTAAAAAAATATAAAATTGACTACATTAAAATTAAATTAAGTCCATGACAATGTAATATTACTTAAAACAGTAAACAAAGCATACATAAGCAATAAAACAAATATACATAAGCAGTGCTAAAGACATCAATAAGCAGTTGCCCATTTTTAAAAAAACAAAGCAATACTAAATAAACCCTATTTCCCCATTTTTTTCAATTACAGGCAAAACAAAATTACCCCACTCTAGACTCCATCAAAACAGAGCAAATGGTCAAACAAAATCCGTAAAGAACCTAAGAAAAAATAATCAAATCATACACTCCTAAATCCATCAAACGAAAAAAAAAAAAATAGAAATCCAGGAAAATCCTAGGGTTTAAAACTATGATAACATCAAAAAATCAGAAATATTCTATATTATCAATGACTTGTACAATATATTGAACCCAAATAGACTAAAAAATCAAAAATATTCCACCTACAATGTGGCTGTCGACTCGGAGAAGAATGTGAGGCCTTTCAGACGACTCGGAGATGGCCGCCTCGAATAATTGCCGCCGAGTTGCTGCCGCCTCGAAGAACAACCGGTGAGAAGATGATTATAGGGTTCTTTCGCGAGAGAGAGGTGAAGAAATATTTCATAGACAGAGAGAGAGTTTCGTCCGGCAGAGTTTCGTTTGTTTCAGTTTTCCAAGACTCAAAAGAGAAGATTTGGATTAGAGAGATAACGATGAAACCTATCCCTTAATTCTAGGAATGTGAAAAGCCACTACCAAATATAACTCCCCCTAATAATTGATATAAAGTTGGATTTACCAAAAAGTCCTTTTCTTCAATAAATTAACTATTAAAAAAGACAAAAAAACTGATTAATCTAGACCGTTGAAAAATTAAATCAATGCCTCAGATTTGGTCTCGTGTACTCACATAAGTTATGTGGACTCACTGGATCCAAATTCTATATATATATATATATATATATATATATATATATATATAGGGATTGGTTCAAATGAGACCAATCCCTTTAGGTTAGTCCATAAGAACATTTATGGACCCTTGATTTAAAATTTTGGATGGTGTAAATCATTTTAGTTAATTTAGGCATATAAGGGTATAATTGTACTTTTATATTTAATTAGTTATGTTAATTGGACAGTTATTAGCTATTTTTAAGGAAACATAATCCTACCTTTTCAGTTTTCCGATTTTTAGGGAGGAAAAATCATCAACTTCAAGTATTTTTTTCAAAATTTATACTTATTTCCGCCATATTTGTGAACAGTTTTATTGTATACTTAGTGCAGTGGACTTGTATACTTAGTCATGTTGTATTGTATATTTAATTCAGTGGATTTGTATACTTGGTTCAGTGGAATCGTATTCTTAGTTATATAAGTAGTTTAGTAAATTTGTATACTTAGTTCTGTGTAAGTAATTCAGTGTAATTGTATACTTAGTTAAATATTTCTGTATACTTAGTATTATTTTAATTTATAGTTAGTTCAATGTAATTGTATACTTAGTTAAATATTTCTTTATACTTAGTAAAGTTTTAATGTACAGGTAGTTTAGTGTAATTGTATACTTAGTTAATTATTTATGTATACTTAGTAATATTTTAATGTATAATTAGTTTAGTGTAATTGTATACTTTTCATTAATTGTTGCACGATTTTGTTGCCATATTTGAATAAATTGCAGGTTCGAATGGGAAGGGAGAGAAAGGAAAGGTGAATCGCTTGATTATGGGGATGTGATCAATACAAAATCACGTCCCTAATTTTTAGGAAACGGTTACTATATTTAATTTCCTGGAATCCTATTTTATCCCTTCTGTTGTATACTTACTTATGAAATGTTGTATATATTATAATATATCTTGGTCATTGATTTACTATTGGATGGTGTAGATTTAGTCTTATGGTCTAACCTATGAGGATGGTCTTAGAGGATCTCCTCCCTATATATATATATATGTGCACTATTGTTTGTAAAAACCATTCAAACAATTATAAGAGATATCACGAGATTGAAACACACTCAAGTACAAATGCAAATTCAATATGCTCAATAATTGAATAATGATATGACGTCAACTTGACTCAAGAATATCAATTCAGAAATCGATAAACTCATTCCAATTGGAAAGAACAATATAATAAGCATTGGGAAACACATATTGTGTTTAGACAATGGTTATACTTTATACTGGAATGCATACAAATTTTGTGTAAATGCCACTCATCTATATATATATATATATATATATATATAAAACAGTCGCTTATGGAATTAGTATGAGAAATTTTTCCCGCTCTTTTGCAGTTACTATAAAAAATAAAAAAGATATGTGTAAAAATAAAAAAAATATTAAATATTTGGTATTTTATTATTTTTGGTAGTCAACTTTCTTTAAATAATCACTTTTTAAAATAATATAAAAAACAGAATTATTTAAAATTAGCTTTCCAAATCTGTACGTGTACTACATTAATTACTAATAATTTTTTTATTTTTGATCTGTTTTTCACGTATAATATATCAAATTAATCAATTGTTTATGACATTCAGTGTGACATCCATATTACATATATAAAATAAATAACATAAACATAATAAAGAAAAATATATAAAAAATATCTACTCATCATTTTGTAATTTGTAATGGCCTTTAAAAGTTATGCATTTGAACTATTGGACATCAATTTGTATATTCATGTATTTTGTTGGTATTTGTGATCTCTATATATTGTTGTTATTTGGGTTTAGCCCATTTCTTAGTAATTATTTAGAATTATATTTAAACTGATTAAATTCAATTAAAAAATTTAACTAAAGAAAATATCTCAAAATATGTATCCAAATTTTATATATCACATGTATTTATGCATAACATTATATATATATTTATGTAAAAAAAACTAAGATTTATTTAAAATAAAATATACTCATAATAGTATTTTATATATAGAAAATTATTTTTTATATAATAACATACTTTTCATGTTGACTAAAATTATTTTTTATATTTATCAACGTATTTTGATACTCAAGTTTTAAAGTTGTACATTTGGAATTAGATATGAGTTTGTATGTTTGATAATTTTTTGATATATATGTATATATAAAAATAAAATATTTTTTGTTTCTTTGAAATATTTCGTTATCCCTTAAAATTGCGTTGCTAAATATAAAGCATGATTTTTGTTTAATTCTTTTAATAATTTTGATAGTTGATCAGTTTTCTAAACCCCAAAAAATATGATAGTTCGAAATGATTTTATTGTTCATTTTATTGAAAATATAATTTATTAAATATTCATGATTAGGGTTGTAAAAAAGATTCCACATTGGACAGTTAAAACGTTTTTCAAACTTTTATTTTCTCATAGATAAACATGTTCCATAAATAGATACAATTCGTGTTCACACAACAAAATATTTCGTATTTAAAGAGATTTTCTTATAGTCAATAATAATTTATTTTTATTGTTTAATCGTATGATTTATAATCAAATTAGTTATCTTTATACTTTAATTATTTTTTAAAATTTTAAACTTTTTACAATCACTATTCTTTTAAAACATAAATAACATACATCCATAATTTGTGAAATAAAGAATAAGAACAAGTAAAAATGAAAATATTCTTAGGTTTAAATTTTAGAATTAATAAAATAATAAATATATTTAATATTATTAATTTATATATAATACACATATTCGGGGAATAGGGATGAGAACAGAGAATTCCCATTTTATCTAATCAGAATAGGAAGGGGAACGGACATATAAATAATGTCCCTTTTCTATTCCCAATTCTAAGAAAGCAGAGATTACTCATCCCAGCTCACATCCCCGAATTAACCAGGGATTGCCAGACTCATTCTATTCGGTTACCAACGGGATGATGCAAGAGATATAATTTATTGAACTATTAGAAAAATGTACATGTAACAATACAAAATATAGGTCTAACAGACATATACCCCGTGTATTGCACGAGCAAAAAACTAGTAATTATTTATACATAGTACAATCAGATGGTAACTAAAAGTTTTCTAAAAATACGATTCGTCCAACATTCAGACACGAAAGTTATTTATTGATTAACCATGAATCAATAGAATATAATACACATGAAAGCGGAAGAAAATTCGTCATAAATTTTTTAGAGATTTATCACGTGCGATATTATATTCTGAAATTAAATCAGAAAATTTACTTGGATTTCAGAAAAATAAAATGCATAAAGTACAGAAATTTAGACCGAGGCTGGAGTTCGACTATATGTCTTTAAGACAAATTGCCCCGCTACGGTGCCCACGGTTGAATAGCAAACGTCTCCCAAGATACAACGGTCTCCTCTTGATGTAGTAGCACTCTAAACAACAAGAGACGGCGAACTTCGAATGTTTTGTACTCTCTCTTTTTTATCGAAAAATTTTGACAAAAACTATGCTTTGAATGTATGCAAAATTGCTTATGAATAATCTGCAGATTTTGGGATATATATAGATTACCAAAAGTCACAAATGAAATGACACAACTGTTCGAACATACATATCCATTTATCCAAACAGACACGTCCATTGGTTTCAAACGAAACAACACAACTATTCGGATAAATATTTTCAACCCGAATAGTTTCAAATAAACAGTCACAACTTTTGGCAATAATTTCTCATTCACCAAAAAATATTTATTGTATTACCAACACTATTTTTAAAAATGGTGGATTAATGAGACCAATAATCACTAATTGTTCAAGTTCATCTACTAACTTAAATTTTCCACCCACAATCACTTATACAACTTCTAAACATCATCTTAAACCATTAATATCAAGCTTAAATCACCATAATTTAAATAAAACTCAAAATCAAAAACAAAGTCTAGAATCATCATATTAAACTATCAAACTATAATTAATCATGCTAAAAACAAACAAAATATCATCCTAAAAATTTCACCCTTTGGCCGTCCACTATAGGTTAATTAAGGGGTATATTTTCATTTTTAAAACAAGATTAAAACACATAATCATGCTCCTACTAGTTAGATATAACACAATCTTTAAACAAAAAGTGAAATAAAAATTATTTATTCAAAATTTCATTTAATTGGCCGAAAACAGAGATTGGAGTGACCTGTTATTGTTTAATTTTTAATTTTTTAATTTGTTTAATTTTTAATTTAACAAATGAAGTGAAGTTTGCTTGAATTTTATGAGGAATGGTTCACCTATTATTCTCTGTTTAAGGCACAATTGATGTGCTTCTTGTTTATAAGATGCGAAATAAGTTTCTTCAGTTGATTGGAATTCACTCACTGGAAAAAATTAAAATTTTACTGATTTGAAACTGAGCACATTTTTAGAAATTGCTGACATGTCGATTGCAGCATCGATCGGAACTCAGAGAACATCGGATGGAATTTACAGGTCCATCGACGTTTACTTGGACAAGCACAGACATTTGACAGAATCCGAACGAGATAAAATGTGCAGGATTCTGGATTGCAATAAATTATCTACTGAAGCATGCCAACATGCTGCTCAGTTTTTCTTCAGTTTCTTCAGTTTCCAATCTCTATTTTCTAGAAATAAACTTAAAAATAAATTGCTGATTTGAAAACAGAACTTTGCTTCAAAACTCTGTTTTATAACTAATTTCAAAAAAATTAATTTGAGAAAACAGCGCTTGGAACGCTATTTTCTGCAGAATTTCTGCAGAAATTCAGAAACAGCATTCCAAATGCTGTTTTCACCTATTTTTTTTAAAAACAAATTTACGTTAATTTGTTAAATTGGTTTTAAATTAACCTTAGTTTGTTAATTAGCCAAATAATACCAGTCCCTGGGCTCGGATTAATAATCAATTGGAATTGGTATTATTATACCAGTCCGAACATTAATTGTGGGCCTGAATCTCATATTCCAAACATGGGTTTGGGTTTGATAAAAAGATTTATCAGTCCTAATAAGTTATCCCAAATGCACCCTAACAATATTATTTTCTCTCATATCCTGCGATTTTTGGGCAGTGATTTTGATATCCTTTGACTTTTTGAAACCATTAATGGTGTTATTTTAGGGAGCAGTTTTTGTTTCAATTTTTTTTTCCGGGAATCTAGCATAGTCGTGGTTCTTTTGATGCTTAGAGCTATTAGATAATGTATATTTAGTTATTTTTTGTTGCAATGTTTATGACACTATGACATAGTTGGGTATAATGTACTGCATATTTAGTTTTTACACACTGCATAGATAGCTTTTAGATAATGCATAGTTAGTTGATTTTTGTTGGATAGTTTATGACACTTTGCATGGGTATATGTATTGCATATTTAGTTTTACTACATAGATAGTTTCTAGATAATGCATAATTAGTTAATTTTTGCTGCATAGTTTATGACACCTTGCATAGTTGGGCGTAATGTACTGCATATTTAGTTTTTTATACTGCATAGATAACTATTAGGCATTGCATAGCTAGTTGATGTTTGATTGTTGCATAGTTTTTAACTATGTAACATCATATAGTTATATGCATCATTTCATAAGTATTTATGCAACGTCTTCTTCGTGAAAATTACAGTTTTTAAGAGTTTATTATTAATGTTAGGTTTGAGTTCTCCATGGATGTCTACTTCATCAACGATGCATGGTGGAGTTTCTTCTGCAATTGATGATTTTTCATTGACATGAATCAAAGTCATTGTATTGATTGTTGTTGTTTCTCTGTAATGTTGCACTATTTTTTTTCTCTCTCTCTAAATTCCAAGAAATCGTTAATGGTGATTTAGTGAAATTTTTCTGAGATTGATTTGGAGCTATGGCAAGAAGCATGTTATTGTACAGATCGTGGAAGATGGAGTTTTAACCGTTTTGGTACGATTGGAGTAATAACTAATCATGTTTTGATTAAACTAGCAGTCCACCCGTGCAATGCACGGAATAGAGGTGTGATGGGGATTGAACCAAGGTGGAAACCTGGAAAACTAAGCATTAAACATTTGTTCCACACTCGATCCACAATCTTATAATAATTTATTATCAACTATTAGAAACCTCTTTCTATACAATTAAGATAGATTAATTTAAATAAAACAACCATAATGGAAAATATAAGAATACAATTTTGTATACAATAAGTAAAAAATTAAATATTAACATTAAAAATCTTCTGATTAGAAAATGAGAAAACTTCGAAATATGAAGTCAAAATAAATAAATTACCGGCATAGGACAAAATTTATATAAGTACATAAAAAATTATTTTAAATAAACAGGATATATTAATAAAAAAAATTATAATAACTTTTGGAAACCTCTAGTCATACAATGATATCTATCCCAATTGACTAATTTGAGTTATATGAATTATACTACTGACCCACTCAAACCAATCGTCTACGGACCGACTGGTATTGACCCAAAAATGTAAATAAAAAAGGGAAAAAGACATAAATACCCCATTTTCCATACTCAATCCCTGCACAATGTCCATTTTCCGCTGATTTTGGACAAAAATACCCATTTCCACTGATTTTTGACAAAAATACCCACTTTCCGCTGATTTTTGACAAAAATACCCATTTTCCGCTGATTTTTTGCGTTGGTTTCTTTTTTGTTTCTTTGTTGTTTCAAACATGTTTATTGTTTCTTTGTTGTTTCATACTTGTTTCATTTATGTTTCTTATATGTTTCACTTAGCCAATTTTTCATTGCATTCCACGGTTGCATGGTGAAAATCTCAGTTGTGGTATGCCACAATGGACAATGGGAAGAAAATAGAGAGTATACCAACTTTGAGATAACAAGAATATTGATTCCAATGGATTGCACATTCAAATACCCTAAAAGAAATTTTGGAACAACAAATTCAATTCGAGAAAATTTGAGCTTACTTGTAAAATTCTCTAAAACTACTAGTAAAATTACTAGTAAAATTACAGCATTTGGCATGCTCAACTCTGCGATTCTCGATGCATATGATCTTCTTAATCATGTTCTTGGAGTTTCTTCCTGTCCCCAAATGTTGCTCACTAATTCAATGGAACTTCCTTTTGAATCCTTATTTTGATCGAATTAAATGATAAACATCTCCGCATCTGTCTTTTTTCCTCGATCACCTCTCCAAAGTTGCCTCATGTAATTTCTCTTACTATTATGACTGAGATCTGGCATGCTTTGAAACTGCGATATCATTTTCTTTCTCGCACACATGTTTACCAACTCAAGATGCAACTGCTTACTCTGAATAAAGGTTCTAAATCAATGTAATCATATTTGGATGAGGTAAAACTTCTTTCTTATGTAAATGAAAGCGTAAAAGATATCACATGAACTAAAAAGTCAAGAATATATGGGGAAAAACTACACTATTTCTCTAAATTTAAAAGCAATTTACTACAAACTTTTATCACATGATCCCCTGTTTCACAATTGTTTCTTACATGTTTCATTTATGTTTCTTACATGTTTCAACTGATTACATCATCATTAAGATTTACGTAACAACAATTCTCTTAAATCATTAGGAAGTGGAGGTAGAAACTCAATGTCGTTGTCATCGTCATCACCATTTTGCAGCTTCAACTTAGCATGATTGTGAAGCAGATTACTAAGTCTTGCTTGTTCATTCTCTATCTTGAATGCTTCAATGCCCATAACCTTCCCAACAACGACATAACAAGCAACAAAAAATCCCACATTCACTACAAAAGAAATAAAAAAAATACACAGTCAGATAGATAACACAACAAATCGAAAATAATAAAAAAGAACAAATATATGGAAAATACATAAAAGAACAAAAGAAACATAAAAGAAACAACTTCGAAACAACATCAAAACAAACGAAAAACTTCAAATCACAAAATAATAAAAAACACAGAAAATTGGGTTCACCTCCACCGCCGTAATTAAACCTCTTCCCCGCCACTACCCTGAAGACCACGTTCAAATTCAAATCACCGAACCACTTTTTCATGTCCACCAATACTCTCCCCGATTTGTCCTTCTTCTCCTTCCAGAGCTTATAAAGCTCGCCAGTAAACTGCGTCATAAGGAGCAAAGCCGAACATGGCGAAGTCGTGGCTCAAGTGTTTGGCAGCTCATAATCTCGGACGGGAGGAAACGGCGACATTGCAGGTGGTGAACAATTCTTTGGCTAATTCCCAGCTGCTCACCACCAGGGCTCGACGTACGCCGAGCCGGATCGTGAAAATTAGGTCGTATTTATCTGCCAGGGAAGCTAGGTTTATATGAGGAAGTTCGGCGGAGGAGCCGCCACGCATGAGGTGGAGGTGGCTTATAAATAGGGATGGATCGACGGCCGACATGGGAAGGGGATGTTTTTCATTTCCCCTCGTAGAGGAAGGAAAAGGCCGTGCGCCGCCGGCTTCGGGTGGCGCGCCGGTTTTTGGCTTACCCGATCTTGACCAGAGCAATATGTAATAGAGGAAGAAGAAGGCAATGGATGCATAGATGGAAGAGCCGAAATATTCCATGGTTAGGTATTGACTGGATTCTATGAAAATGTAAGAAATTGAAGGAGGGTAAAAAATTGAAAAAAAAAAGTAATAGGGTGGGTATATTTGTGAAGTCCAGGACCGGGTTGGGTAGATTTGTGATAAGTGGGTTTTTTTGTCTTTTTTTAAAAAATCAGGGTATTCTATGTAATTTCCTCAATAAAAAAACTTTCTCTTTGATAGGTCTCAGCATGGCCCAAATGGAATTTAAAACAAATTAATTCAAATTTAAACTAATCTATTAATCAGTTTTTTGAAAAAATGCTTCTGGTATCTAATAAGCAAACTCATTATTTTCAAATATCTTTTTTTTCTGTAATATCTGCTTCCATTTACAATCGGCAGAAACATGAAAATTAAATTGAATCTATGGTAAATATACTCATCAATATTTAAACTAAACTTAGCAAGTAAAAAACACACCATTTGTTGAACTATTCTTTTTCTGACGCTTCTTGTGTCACGCCCCAAACGCGACGCGATGCGACGATCAATCACTTAAACAGAAATGAACCTAATATTCTAGAAAAACGATGCAACAATCTTAAATAAAACAAGGTCTAAAGCAGCGGAAAACTTACAAGTACAACACCATTACAAGTACATCCCAACAACCAAATAACTTACTTTCCGGATTGGTCTTAGCCTACTTTTCAGTACAATATAGATATTTATCTAAGATAAATTACTCTTTAGCTAGATAGCTGTGATAGGCGCTCCAAGCGTCTAAAAAAGTCTAGGATACATGAATCCTTAAAGATCTAGTGTCCAGAACTAGGAAATAAAGTACACATCTTATCACTAGCTTAAATGTCAAAGGGTTCTACGCCCTTAAATTACAGTCCAGAATGCAAAGAAAATAAAAGAGTCCAACAACAGTAAAATAAAGGAAAACAGTCCAGCAACATAGATAACGATAGGAAGTAAGTCCAACGGACGGAGCACGAATTCAATCAGGCGGGTTCGGCTTCTTCGACAAAGTCTTCTTCTAAGGTTAGAAAACAGGAGGGAGTGAGACAGAAATCTCAGTGGTTGGGGTGATCGTGTGCAAGTGTGGCGATATATATATGGTTAATGCGAGAAATTTAGTTGTATGAAAACGTGTGAGAGATGATGCATGATTTCACACATGGTCCACAATCGTCATGATAAATATATTTATGTAATATACTTATATAGTTAAGAAAACAGTTCATGGTCAAGCAGGCACTATGGTCCAAACAAACAGAAGGATTGCGTACGGATTTGTAACGCCAATCCTATGCAAGACAAGTAGCGGTTGCGTACGGATTTGTAGTGCCAACCTATGCAATACAAGTAGCGGTTGCGTACGGAATTGTAGCGCCAACCAAACGGGTCCGATTAACTCCAGAATCGTGTGGATCAGACATTGATTCCTTCGTTCTTCCTTGTAACTCCCCGAGCAAGAGGGTCCAAGACCTGTCACCTTATCGCTCCATAGGCAAAGACAAAATCCACAGTGGAGCTAACAAGGCTCGGATTTGTCATAATCATGATTATACCTCAAGTACTACGACCCGCTTCCCTTGGACAAACTCCGTCCCCTCTTGCGGGATTAGGGACGATGGGGCCAGAGAGTGGAATAGCAGCCGAGCTGCCCGGTTCCATCCCCGACGTATCCATTCTGACTGTGAGCTCGACACACCAAGTTGACTCAGACAGGAAAGTAAATACACGTTCAGGTAGTCAACCAGGCAGTCGAGTATTATTATTTCAGGGAAGCGTTTTAGGAAAGTTTTTTCGAAAATTTGCGCAAGGTAGTTATGGCATTGGTGGAGTTATTGGGATGAAGATAATTATCGGGAGGATAAGCAATCTTCAATATTTTGAAAGATTAAGTGGAACATGAGTCCCGTTATAGATTCAAATCGCAAGACAAGGAAGTCGCCCCGCGATCGGGCATTAGTCGGTCAAGGCGGTCTGAAAGGTCAAGGGATTTTTGAGAAAATAAAATATTTTAATTAAGAATTGAAGTCAGAGGTTCCAGGGCTGTTTTAGTAAAGGAAAATAATTTGAGTTAGGTCCTTGATAAAAAAGAAAAATTACAATTAGCCCCGTTTTGTAAAAACCAATTCTTTTGGGGTTAAAAATTGAATAAATAAATGTCCCGACCTTGAAATATTATGAGGTCAGTTCCTAAATTCTCCAAATTGTTCAAAGATTCAGGTTTTTAAAGTTTATAGGTCGAGTATTTATAAAATTCTCACATTGGCCCCAAATTTGTTAAAATTGTCATTTCGGGCCCTAAGTTTAAAATAATTGGAACTCACAAACCGGAAGGGCTTTTAATGTGATTCCAGTTGAAAAATGTCACTAATGTCAGTGAGATATTGGGAAAAAAGCAGTTTTAAAAGGAAATAAGTATAGGTCCCTTAACTTTTGAAAATTTCATTTTTGTCCCATTTTGAAATAGTTGCCTTTAAGGCTTTTAAGGGTCCGATTGTTATGAAACTTGAACCTTGGGTCCAATATATAATTATGTTATAGTTAAATTAGTATTTCCAGATGCATGGACTGAATAAGTCCTGGAAATTTCATTTGGGTCCTCCATTTTAATATTTCACAATTTGGTCCCTCAAGTTTTATAAAATTACTTTCCAAGCTCTAAACACTTGGATTTTTTGAATATACCTAAAATATGTTAATTCCAGTCCCTTAAGAGTTAAAATTTCAAATTTTAAAATTTGGGTCTGGTACAGTTTCGAAATTTGCAAAATAGCCCTTAAACTTCTAAAATTTTACAATCTAGTCCTTGGGCTTTTATGGGTTGATTTTATTTATCTAAAAACTCTTAAGACTTTATTAAAATGTCAAAATATAATTTTTGAACCTGAGTTCAGTCCCAAAAGTCGAAAATTACAGAGGGGTCCCTTAAGTTTTATTTTCTTGCAATTAAGTTCACCAACTTTCCATTTTTTGTATTTTAAGTCCAAAATCGAATTTTAATCAATTATGCTCGATTTTTCCAGGTTATATGTCATACAAAACATATATTTCAAGAGTCATACACATACATAACCATCTCATACAAGAATTTATCAAATATGACAATAAAGTGTACATGTATGTCCTAATTTTTGATAAATCGCATTTTGAGCAACACTTGAGAAATTTTTCAACTTGATACAAGAAAATAGCATGCAATACCTAATATATATCTCAAATACTCAATAACAAAATACTACATGCATTTTTATGAACTAAAACACCTAGGAGTTGAAAGGATTTTTCCACCCACCTTAAAGTTCGGTTTGTTGGGAAAAAATGAAATAAATCTCTCTCGATGAAGGAGTGACTTAGGTCAGCCCCTAAGTCAAGGAATATCAAAAAAACATATAGGAGTTAGAAGAATGTGGTTAAAATTTAAGGGGAAGAAGAAGATAGTGAGAAAATTGGAATTACTACACTTACCTTATGTAGTGAATAAAGTGTGACTAGTAATGGCTTCCAAGTGCAAGATTTTGGTCACCCTTAATGTTAACCTCCAAAGTCAGCCCCTAAAACTCCAAAAATGAAAATGGAGTGTCAAAGTTTGGAAAATAAAAAAGAGAAGAAGAAAATGTACCAAAAATTCCATTTCTTACCTTATAGTCCAACTTCTTCACAATTTTCTTCAAGATGACAAGTCTCTTAACAACTTCAAAGGTCTTCTAGGTATATCTCAAAATCAAAAATCAAACTTAAATTAGAAGGTGAAAGAGATGAGTTAGGTGATATCAAAAATGGATTGAAAAAGACATTTTCCTTACCTTAGTAGTGATGGTTCGAATTTTATGATTTAAGTAGGAAGAATGTTTGTTTTTGTTTAGTTGTTTGAAGAAAGAAGAAGTGTTTGATGATATGAAGAAGATATTCTTGAAGTTGTGAAGGATGTTTGAAGATGTGAAGGAATTGTGTTTGAAGATTTGAAGATATGAAGATATGTTGTTTGAAGGTTTGAAGATGTGAAGGAATGGTGTTTGAAGATTTGAAGATTTGAAGATATGAAGAAGTGTTCTTGAAGATATGAATGAGTGGATGAAGATATACTTAGAGAGATGTTGGAGATTTTAGAGAGATGTTGGAGAAAATGCTTGAATTATGAATGCATTGGATGAAAATGATATTTTGATCAAATGTTTTTGATCCTCAAGGTGTTATGGACGAAAATTGAGGTGGAGTGGGGGAGGAGACAAATTTTTTGATCAAATTCTATGTCTTCCAACTTGTCTCTAGCATGGGGACAAAGGCCTTGGTCAAAGTGTGGTCTTGCATGGGAGGATGAAATTGAAGGGATTGAGGAGGATGTTGGCATGGAATGTTGGAAAGCCTCCAACATGTTGGGTAAGTTTATAATAAAGAATTCGTGTATAAGGTATTGTGTATAAGATTTGAATTAATGGTGTATTAATACACAAGATGAATACACAAGGTGTATGTGTACAAGAGTTGGGAGATATTTCTACACTAAAAATACCCATCATGGCCGTCCCTTAAGGGGTATTTGTGGCATTTACATATTTTGTTTTTATGTCCCAAAATTGATGATAATAGGTGAATAATATCAATCTCCAAAATAATTAGTGATTTCCTTGATCACTTATAAGTCTCATGATCACTTAATCTAAATCGAATTCTTAATTCTATAAGGTATAAATCTCTAAAATAAATAGTCTCCAAAAATTCTAAGGTGACTAATGAGTACACAAATATTAATAATGATGATCGATCGAGTGATCATTAATGCGAAGTAGAAGTAATAAATGCTTATGATCACAATTAAGATGCAGGAATTAAAGTGCAGAAATGTAAATGACACAATAAGATTTTTATAGAGGTTCGAAGATGGGGTAATTCTTCTACTCCTCTCTTCTCCAACTCCTGGAGGAATCCACTAGGTATTGATCAGTATACAAAGTGGTAACAGTCCAGATACAAGTCTTGATCACACACGGTGACTTGTTCCTTTGGGACTCGATCCGAGACGCCTTGATCACTCGGTGGCTTCTCGACGACTCGCCTTCTTCACAGGGACATTTGCGCTTGCTACTACAACCCACTTACTTAAGCTCTTTGGATTTGATCACGAAGCCCTCCAAAAGCTCAAGACTTGGTTCGAGCTTGAACCTTCCTACACTCCTTCGTGGAATGCAGACCCCTTGATCTTTCAGTATTTTCCTCTTCAACTGATTGAAGTTATCTTTCCTTCACAGGTGAGTGTTGGATTGATGTTCTTCGTAGTGTAGGCTTGAGGATTGAGAATATTTCAGATTTTCTGATAATTGCTTGAACGTTTTTGGTTCAGGTCTCTTTCTTGTGTGTCATTCACTTGTGTCTTTCTTCTCAAATAAGTTCCTCAGCCTTTTATAGTGATCTTTCAAAAAATTTGCCCGTTGAAGAGATAGGCTTATTTTTTGAAAGTCACTTGCAGTCGTTGGCTTGTCTTGTTGCAGTTCTTGGAATTGCCATTTCCTCGTATGAATTGTTTATCACCTTTTCAGACTTCTGACACGGGTTAGTGCTTCCCATTAGTTCATTCCTATTGCACGCTCGGGATCGAGCACTCCGAGAAAGGTGGTGTGGAGATATTACTTGTTTAAGTAAATCTCTTGATTTACGGCAACGGATCTTTTTGATTATCTCGACTTGACCGCATTTCCTTGCTTTCCCCAGGTGACTTAGAGTCGCCTTCCAATCATGGATGACTCTTCTGTCACTTCAACTTGAGACTTGGCTTTTCTAGAGTTGACTTGATCGATACTCCACTCACCGCATCTCACCGCTTCTTGATAGAGTTCCGTCTACTCTTCTTTGCCATACTCAATTGTCTCGCGTGAGTCTTCCTTCTAGTCTTGATTTGTCTTCTTGCATGTTAGGGCGTAGGCCGACTTAACTCACTTGGCCACTCTATTTATTACAATACATTTTACAACTAAAATTGGGGTGCCAACTTCCTATTCTAAGTTTTACATGGCATTCATCAAAATCTAAACAATAAATTTCCTAACAATTTCCCCCTTTTTGATGATGCCAAAACTTAAACCATTCAAAAATGCAAATAGCAAAGATACATACTGAGATAGTGTATTGACATAGAATGTATATGAGAATCAATCCTTTTATTGATCATAACGTTCTTGTTCTTTTACACAATGTTTTACAAGGTGTATCGAGCACATATTTGTCTACACGAGAAAATAAAGAATTTATAGCTTTATTTGAAGACTTACATTGTATGTATTTACATAATAAAATACACGAAGGGGTGGGACGAAAGAACACTTCATCTCCTTCATTGTCTCCTTCTTTCATCTTGTTCAAGATCTTCTTCTCTTCTTCTCTTTTTCTCATCGTCAATTTGCCTTCTTTTTCTTTTCATATGCCTTCCCGGGCAGCCTTCATCTCTTCTTAATCTTTCCTTTCTTTCCTCCCATAGCTGAGTTTGTCTCTTGTTTTCTTCTTCTATTCTTTTTGCATACTCGGCGTTACTTTTAGCCACTTGCAAATTTGCTACTTGGTCAAGACCCCAAAGAGATCCCTCCTTTCTTGCCGGATCTACGTATTCAATGTTTTTGGGCAGAGGCCCAGGTCCAAGCCTCTTCCTCCACCACGCTTCTTCCTCCTCTACTCGGGCGTGTATGATCTTTGGGGTCTTCTTCTTTCCACCGGTGAGTGACCGGCGGAGTGACCAGCAGAGTGATTGATTAGGTAGTCCGCTGTCGGCCTTCTTCACATAACGTGAGACCCTTTTCCCAAGATACAAGTCCCAAACTTGAGCCATAGACATATTTGCAAAGTATCCTTGATTCGAGCGTTTTAAATTCATCAACGATCGTGGCTCTGTTCCGACATCCGAGATGGCATAAGTATCTCATCTCTTCACCGGAATGCCTCCGTGTTGTTTCAAGATGTTCATAACTTGGGCATCCATTCTTCCTTCCACTTCCTCCATCCCTCGCTTCAATTGTCTTTCTCTTTTCGGACCATGGATATAGCAGAGTGTTGGAGTGGCGAGTCACGGGGAGTTTTCCGATAATGTCAATCGTGACAAGACCTTGTTGGGGGTTTGTGCAATCATCAAGGTCACATCTTTCGATCCTTCCCCTCAAGACTTTCCTTTCTTTTGTTTAGGTGCTTCCTCAATTTGTCTTTGCCTTCACAGCTTGCTCCTTTCTTTTCAGCCTTCAGATTTCTTTAGCGCTTTAAGGTATTCCTCTTCCCTAAGGCATCATCAAAGGATAGAGAAACCCCAGGGAACATGGCAAGCGGGAAGTCGAGCTGGCGATAGTCGAAGTTCGCCGAGTCCGCTGCGTTGTATGCAAAGACGAATTCGGATCGAGTAGCGTTGGACAATTTGAAATCGCTTCATCTCGGCCATGAGAAGGCTGAATTTTCTAGTCATGTGTTCTTCCAAACGTTTGTAGATCATTCGTATTTTGCTCACGCAGCAGCCTTTATCTCGGCGGTGTGAGCTTCATGCATGTGCTCAATGTGTTCTCGCAATTTTGTTTTTGCATCGGCATTCTCGGCTCTCCATACCAGCGACTTGTTGAACAATGTCTGAAGTATCGGCTTGTTCCACACGCATTGTTCTTCTTTGTTGCCACCATTCCCTTATTCTAATGTTATGCCTCTCTCAAGTCTACGTAAGGTTGGCATCTCTGTTGTCGTCGCATGTCCAAAGAGGCCTCGATGCCTCTCCATCCATTCAATCTAAGCAAATAATGTCTTGAACACTTCGCGAACTTTGGTGATTCTTCCGCGGTGATGGCCATGGCATGCAAAGTCAAAGTCATAAGTACTGGAACAATGGTACTGATGAAATAACAGAGCTGGTCCGTGGAGGCGTGCGAGCTCGTTCTCTCGACTCTTCAGGAGGTCTCGGTACTTCCGGGAGAAAGGAAATGATTCTACAAAGGATTCATCACGGCCAATCGGGATTTGTTTAATGATGAGCGGTGTGCTTGAAGTTCCTTCTTTGGAGTCGAACCCGCTGCAGCCTTTGGGAGCCTTCGCAGTGGACTGTTTCAACCGGGGTCTTTTGTGGAGTAGACCCAGCTTGCCGAGCCTCATTGTCTCAACAGCCTTCGTTGGTCTCGGTGGTTTCTCCAATTGAGTAGATTGGTCCTCGGCATTATCGGAAGCGTCATTGGACGATGATGAGATTTCCATTGGTGGCTCATCATCAAAATTAAAGGTTTGACGAGTAGTCTTGGGATCGACTTGCTCGTTCTTGGAACATCCTTTGAGTCTTTTTGAGTCGCCACGGGGATGACTAAACTTCTTCTTCGCCGCTTCCGATCCCGAAAGGTTACATCAGGATTATCCTGGGAATCATGAAGCGCGCTTATCTCCTTTTCGATGGGTCGATGATAGCGGGAGGGATGTTCTCTACTTGACTACGTTACCCGGGAAGTCTCAACCTCCCATTGGCCTTCATTACCTCCCCGCAGATCTCAATCGCAGCGAGGCTGGACCTCCCTTTCGACAAAGTGCCACTGTCTTAGGGTCTTTCGAGGTGGCATCCATTGGAGTCTCAACCCCATGGATTGCACTTTCATCGCCCAGTGTTAACTCCCGTGGTACATTCCTTCATGTGCCTTGACTACATCAGCGTCATTAGCCTTCGTGAGCGGTTGGTACCTCGGTGAGATAGTCTCAATCGCCTCGAGCTTCGTTGATAGCAACTTGTTTTCTTCTTGGGTTTGTATTTTCTCCACTTCGCCTCCGGATTCGTTGTTGAGTCATCCGCATCATTCTCCGACCTTGCTGCGGTGGAGGAGTTTCCCCTCACCGGGCGCACGCACCGGTGAGTGACTTGGAATGGGGTCACTCGTCTCCAAACTCCCATTGTTTCGATTGAATGTTCACCGTTGGGGCAGGTGGTAAAACACCTTCAATAGGGGTTGGCTCGATTGGGGTCCCCACTATCCTAGTTTCATCGCTGAGTTCCTTATGGCCTTCTTCCGAGTGAGTGGGGAAGTGGTGGCAAAGAACAACAATGATGGCGATTTCTTTGAACCACTCCCATTGGATCAATTTCCGTGTGTTCGAGGACTCTCCTGGTCCCTCCATCAATCTTTGCTCGTGAAGGATTCTCGATTCGCAATGCTTGCTGCATTTGCAACTCTTACGGGCGCAGCAGAGTTCGGATCCTCATCACCGCCGAGAGAAGACATCAAGGAGAGGATGTGTGTTTACGGGTGATAGGAGATAGGCGATCTTTGGCCTTCTCACGTGCCTTAGCTTCCCTCTCGCTTGTCTTTCCTTCTCCTTGTCCTTGAAGATCTGCGCAGGATGTCTCGTGCGAGCTTGTCTTCATCCGATCTTTGGGAGCACAGTGGTTAGTCCAAGAAAGTTTAACAGCTTCCTCTTCTTCTTCTATAAACTCGGGCCGTTGGAACTGTTTCCTTGATTTACTCAATTTCCATTTCCTCCACTCACGCAGACGATTTTGGATGTCGGGTAAGGTGGAGATAGGATCATCACATCACTATCGGCTCTATCCTTCTTGTTTTGTGTTTCATTGTGTGGACTACAATCGTGTCTTGAGGTTGCCTCTCACTGACGCTTGTGAGACTTAGTTGTTTCATCAATTACATCCGGGGACTCGATCGCTTCAACAGTTTCAGTATTTGTTCCGGTGAGTAGCCGACTCTGGTTTTTCAAGCTCGGAGCGCTTGATGATTCTTCTTTGTCTTTTAGTTTGCACCAGAGGAATTTTTGGTTTAGAGATAGTGTCTTCGAGTCGTGGGCGGCGGGGGGCCTTGGTGTTTTTTTCGAGGAGTGGCCGTCTTGGCTTGTCGGTTCTCCTCTTTTTGACGATCGGAGAAGGTATTTGTGAGTCCTTCTCGACCGCCGCGCAGGGGGGAGACACGGCCGCAGGGGCGGGAGACTCTGCATTGCGGGCGGGAGCGATTTTGACTTTCTTTCTTTGCAGGGGCAAAGTGATCTTCTTAGCAATTGCAGGAGCAGCTTTCTTCTTGGGTGGAGAGAAACAACAGTATCTTGAGTGGTCACTGATTCCCCCTCACTTGTGTCGCCTCTCTTGGCGTAGGCTCTCTTCGTGCGCCGAGAGAGGTTTGCTCAACATCCTCTTGTTACATTGGAATGCCTTCCCATGTCTAAGAGGGCTCCTTTCACCTCCATCACCCGGCCAATCACTAGGCCATATCCTAGGGATCCTCCAAATGTGCCATCTTCCTTGAAGGATTTGTTCCTACGTTCGCGAGTCTCTTTGAGACAAACTCTTAGTTTATTTTCTTTTCTGCGATGATTGCGGCCATTACAATCGCTTTGCTTTTTTGATTGATCAAAGCCGCCAAATTTGATGTCAATACATTTGGCAACTATGTCCAACAACTTGTGATAATCCTCCTTCAGCGATCTCTTGTTTGTTTGTGTACACTATTTTATCAAAGATAGTCGGGCTTGGCTATTTCTTTCCAAGTATCGCCCAAGTTTACATCACCGTTAATTTCGATGCTCCTTGATTGGTAGAGAGCGAGTTGTTCACCAAATCCTTGGCGAGAGATGGTGATCTTCTTTCCGTGAACGGATGACTTTATTCCTTCATCGTGAATCTCAGCATTCACGTAGAATTGTGCGACCTCCTCCACATAGGTCATCGGATATTCTAACGTCAGAAACGATTTCAGCCCGGACGTTTCCAATTTCTCAGTGATTTTCTTCACTAGGGTGTCGTCGGACCCCTGTTTCACCATGCCATCGAAATCCACAGTAGACCCGGTGTGGATTTGCTTCCCTAACTTGACAAAGTCGTAGGTTGGTGCCATTTTTCAGGATTTTATCGAAGAAAGCTTAGAGATTGATTTGAAGATAGATAGGGTTTTGAGAGAATTTTTGTCTTTGCTTTTGAGAGAGAAAAATGAACAGTTTTGGTAGTGTGAGAGAGAAACGGACGGAAATGGTTTAAGTATGGTTTATGAAAGGACGTGCGGGTGGTTTTTGAAATGTGATCGAAATCAACGGCTTAGATTTTGCACGCCTATTTAGCATTTGATGTCTCGTATTTAATGCGGCAAAGATTTATATCCAATCATAAGCTTGATGTGCGCTTTATGTCCAGTACACATCATCATTATCTTTCGACGTCATTCTTAAAAACATTCCCGCTTAGTAAAAACAATCTGCGTTTTTGTCACTTTGCTCATAGATGACTCGGCTTATCCCTTAGCCGATTTAACTCTTCTTCTCACAGTTCCTTAGTGACTCAAACCTAACGGTGACTTGGTATATTGTTTTCCGATATAGCCGATTTACTTAGCTGATTTGTGAGTTCACTTTTTTTTTTGTGTTCCATTTCTTTTCTTTGATTCTTATGAGTGTCACCAGCTCAATTAACCCTAACTCATGTTTGAGTTCTTCAAATCTTGACTCACATAATGGTTTTGTGAAGATGTCACCCAATTGTTTATCGGTTGAGATGTATTCCAAGATGATGTCCTTCTTTTCAACATGATCTCTTATAAAGTGATATCTCGACATCGATATGCTTTGTTCTTGAGTGCAACACAAGATTTTGAGTAATGGTAATTGCACTTGTGTTATCACACATGATTGGAATTTCTTTTTCCTCAACTTCATAGTCTCTCGATTCTTTGTCTCATCCATAGGACTTGGGCACAACAATTTTGCCCGCAGCCTATGTATTCTGCTTCACTGTGGAGGTGGCTATTGAATTTTGCTTTTTGCTAAACCAGAGATCACTGTTTCCTAGCATTTGACATGTGCCTCGAGGTGCTTTTTTCTGTCAACTCTACATCCAACATAGTCGAGTCTGAATAGCCAATTAGCTTGAATCCGCCTTCCTTTGGATACCATAAGCCAACCTCTTGGCTTCCTTTCAAGTATCTCAATATTCTCTTTCTTTGTCATATGGCTCTCTTTTGGAGCAGATTGAAATCTTGCACATACACCTACAAAGAAAGGTGATGTCCGGCCCGCTTCTTTGTGAGATAGAGCAATGATCCAATAAGTGCTCAGATCTTGTTTGATCTACTGTGCTTGCCATCCGCATCCATGTCCATTTTGATCGACGTATTCATTGGTATTATTACGAAGACTTCTCCTCCATACCAAATTTCTTCATTAAATCTCCGGTGTATTTTGTTTGACTTATGAAGGTTCCATCCTTCATTGTTTCACTTGGAGTCCAAGGAAGAATGTCACTCTCCCATCATGCTCATTTCAAATTTACTTTGCATGAGGTTTGAAAATTTTTCACACACTTCTTTGTTTGTGGATCCAAAAATGATGTCATCCACATATATTTGAACAAGCAAGATACTCTTTTTGTCTTGAATTCTCGAAAAAGTGTTCTATCTACTTTTCCTTTTGTGAATCCATTTTCGGTTAGGAATTGTGACAAGGTATCATACCATGCTCGGGTGCCTGTTTCAATCCATATAGAGCTTTCTTGAGTTTGTATACTTTATCTCCAAGAGTCTTCTGCTCAAATCCTGGAGGTTGTTCAACATACACTTCTTCTTCCAATAAACCATTTAGGAATGCACTTTTTACATCCATCTGATATACAATGAATTCTTGTGAGCTGCATAGGCAAGAAACATCCTTATAGCTTCCAATCTTGCTACAGGGGCAAATGTTTCATCAAAATCTATCCCTTCTTCTTGGCAATATCCTTTGGCTACTAATCTTGCTTTGTTTCTTACCACAGATCCTTCCTCGTTCATCTTATTTCTGAACACCCATTTGGTGCCAATAACATTTTGATGTATGGGTCTTTGCACTAATTCCCATACTTTATTTTTTTCAAACTGATTCAGCTCTTCTTGCATAGCTTGAATCCAATGTGTGTCGTCCAATGCTTGTAACACATCTTTGGGCTCTATTTGCGAGATGAATCATGTGAACATAGCTTTTTGTTGAGTTCTGGATCTTGTTTTGACACCTTCTCTTATATCTCCAATGACAAGTTTCGTGGATGGTCTCTCACCATCTTACATCAAAGTTGGAGTAAGTTAATTTGGATTGATCGTCTTTGCAATTTGTGTTGTTGCCGTGGTAAGCTCTCTCGTAATCACTTAGCCGCAAATTTTCCAACTGTTTTTGAGATTCAGCTATCTCATCTTCTTCTCAATTGATAATTCCACTTCGGCCAAAGATAGGGACTTCTTCGTATGGTTGGATGATTCACTTATCGGTGACTCTTCAATGTCTTCTCCATTTACATTTGGCTCATCGAATACCACATGAATGGATTCTTCGCAACCATAGTCCTTTTGTTGAGTACTCAGGCTTTGCTTTCACCGAGTATCCTAAGAAGATACCTTCATCGCCTTTAGCATCGAAAGCCTTTAGATTGTCTTTGCCATTGTTGTGGATGAAGCATTTACATCCAAATATTCTCAAATATGCAACATCGGTTTTCTTCCGGTCCAAATCTCGTAGGGAGTCTTTGTCACCGTCTGCATTTATCATACATCTGTTTTGAGTGTAGCAAGTGTGTTGATTGCTTCCCAAAATCTTTTTGGTAACCCCGCTTCACCTAACATGGTCCTTGCCGCTTCTTTGAGAGTCCTGTTCCTTCTTTCTCGCAACTCCATTCTCACGTGGAGTTCTTGTCGCAGATAGTTCATGACCAATACCATTTTCAATGCAAGATCGAGTTATTATTCCATTGACAAACTCGAGTTCCTCCTCGTCCGATCTTATTTTGATAATGGTTTGGCTCTTCTCGTTTTGAATCCTCTTCATCATTTGTGGTAGTTTTTGTAGAGCTTCTTTCTTCTTACACATGAATATTGTCCATGTATATCTTGAGTAGTCATCTACTACCACCAAGGTGTATTTCTTTCCACTTATGCTAGCCGGTTCCACTGGGCCAAATAGATCCATATGCAAGCAGATGCAATATTCTTGTTGAAGATGGACATGTCTTTTCTTTGATTGAAGATTTGATTTGTTTTCCTTCGACATGCATCACATATACTCTCCTTCTTGTATATCGAGTCCGGAAGTCCTTCCACAAGATTACTTCTTGCAAGCTTGTTAATCGTTTTGAAATTCAGGTGACTCGGTTTTTGCGCCACAACCAACTTGATTCATTTGTGCTTTTGCTAATAGACAGGTCTTTGTGTGTGGCAATTGACCAATCCACAACATACATGTTCTTCTCATCGCATCCTTGCAACACAACTTCATTCGATTCAAGATCTTGATTTGGCATACACCCATGTTGAATCCAACATTGTAGCCCTTGTCACGAGTTGGATCGATGCTTAGTAAGTTGAAGTTGAGTCCTTCAACATATGCAACATCTCGTGATTTCTAATCCATTCCTCTTGATGGATACAATGCCTCTTATTTCACCAGGAGCTTCATTTCCTCCAAATATGACTTTTGCTCCTTTAACTTCCTTGAATTTTGACAGATTTTTCTTATTTCTGTCATATATGTCCGGAAGCCACTATCCATGTACCAGGTTCCTGGCACTCACTGTTCCTTGAATCGCAATCAAGGAAATTAAGTTTTAGGTACCCATACTTGTCCGGGTCCCGAGGGGTTAGAATTGTAAGATGATCCAACCAACTTATAGCCAAATGATTTGACTCTAAGGGGTTGCCATCTATCGTGCCATAATCATAATTAACCTCGCAAATTGCTTGGGGATTTTAGGTTCATACAAATTGTCTCTTTTGTCGTATGCTTGTGTATAGGTTTTAGCAATCGCCTTCTTTGGGTAATTGTGGTGTCTCCGAGTATAGTGTCTAGGTGCATATGTGTCTTTGATGAAAGCTCTTATACTTTTGGAATGGCCTTTCTTTGAGTTCTAGGTCTTTGCCATTTGGGCTTGTATTCCATAAGTCTATGCCGATAGTTCACATTATTCCAATCACTTGGCTTGGATATTTTCTACCATTCCCATCATATGTATTTCTCTTATAGATTTTCGGGGTTTTTGGTAGCTCGCTTCTTTCTTTACTGAGTATTTTCTGTTTGGAGTTTGCCGAGGAACTCGTTGAATCTCTTCTCACTGTCCTTTCAGCCGCACTCAATCGGTCGTTTTCCTTTTCCTTTATAACCAAGGCCGCTTTGCTTGTAATTGTGCTTTGGAGTGAATGTGTGTGCAACATTTAGAGTTTTGGATTTTTTCGACTCTTCATGGCTTGAAGATCTTTTTCCAAAATTACTTTTGAGGTTTGACATAGCACAGAGGAATTAAATCCTAAGCTCTGTCTTGTCTCCACATTCTCTTTGACTCATAATAAGATCATCCAATGATTTAGATGCCTTAGTGAATGAGGCATTAACATTTTTGAGGTCATTCTCCTCTTCTCTATGGCAGCAATTTTCGCTATTAATTTAGCATTTTCATTTTTAAACTTTCATTCTCATTAGCTATTTGACTTAGAGTACTCGGCTCCTTAGTCACTTTGAGTTTTGGCTCTTGAATAGTGTTTTCCTCATTTAATAGTGTGTGTGAGGATTTAATGTGTTCAAAATCTTTCATCATTTTGCCTAATGAATCATAAAGATTAGTGGGTGATGAAGTGTGTGTGTCACGATCACTATCACTAGAGTCCGAGTTTGATGAGTTAGAGCGCACCTCATCTTCTTGGTCGGGTTGATCTTGTTCCTTGGCCATCAAACAGATTAGGGCCTCTTCTTCGAGTCACTTGAGTAGTCACCACCGCTCTCTCAATCATTGTCTCTCTTGACTTGTTTTTTTACTCTCTCTCGCAGCCCAACATTGCCTTTTTCTTTTCTTGTCTTCTTTCTCTCAAGACTTTTCTTTCTTCTTCATTCCCGTATTTGTTGACTACAGGATATGGGCAATCAATGGCGTAGTGACCTGGTTGTCTACGGTTCCAAAGATAGATATTCAACCTTTTGATCAGCTCTTTCCATTCTTGGATTGTCACCCTTTGATATTTGACTTTTTGATTATCTCATTCTCTTGGTTGGCCTATCTTCCTTGACTTGGAAGGAGCCGAGTGTCTTCTTCGGAGGATTCGCCCTTGCCTCTTTTGTAGTTCTTATTGAAGAACTTGTTGAACCTTTTTACTAGTAGGGCTATTTCTTTCCGGGTCAATAACTTCTTTAACCTCAGCTCTCTTCCCATCTTTAACAATTAGAGCAAATTGTTTTGGGTACAAATTGTTGTCTCTTCCGATCTCTTCTTCTCACTCAAACTCATAGGCTTTGAGATCCGAAAATAATTCATGGTTGGATGTTTTTGATAGGTCCATGGAATGTCTTAGTGCCATGACCTTCATTTCCCATTCAGCTGGGAGACTTTTTAGGATTTTCATACACATTTCTTCGTGTATATTCTTTTCCAAGTGCGAGATAGCTCATTGGTGATTTTCGTGAATCGAGCATCCAGTTGATCCAGGTTTTCTCCCGAGATCATTTTGAAGTTCTCAAATTTCTCAGACAGCCCACCGATAATTTGTTTTATTTGATTTTTTCCGAGCCTTCACAAATCAATGTTAGCTTGTCCTGCATTTCTTTAGCCGTTTTGCATGATTTGACTTTATTGAACATAGCTTTGTCCAAGGTTTTGTAAAGGATGTCCTTGGCTACATTGTCCAGGTTGTATCTTTTTCTGTCATCATTTGTCCATTCAGTTCTTGGTTTTTCAACCATGATGTCCGGGAGCAACATCCTCTTCTCCTTCACGCACTCTTCTTACATTTGTGTTCACCTTAAGGATTTGCAGTGGCCCATCTTCTATCACTATCCACATCTCATCATGTAATGCCGATAGATGAGCTCGCACACGAATTTTCCAATCATCAAATTCTTCAATTGTGAACATAGGGATGCGTGTCAAATTTGCTTCCATGATAATAACTTTTAATGATAAAAAGAGTTTTGAGAGTTTAAGTACTAAAGCGGACTTTGAAAAGTTTGGAGATCTAGTTCAAGAACGGTGCGGAGGGTTCAATGAACCAACCGCTCCGATACCACTTGTAGGTCCCAAGGGGTGTAAGTGTAAGGTTTAGAAGGGGGTTGAATAAACCTTACCAAATTTTTGATTTAGTCCTTTTAAATATTCGAGTTGATACTACACAATTGTGTCCTTGATGGAATGACCAATTTAGTTAATCAGAGAGTTAGTCTCTCAATGACTCAATCGAGCCATTTGTTGATGGAATAACTCAACTGTTGGGTCTAAATTAACTCAATCGTGGTTTTGTTTTTTGGAAGACTTAACACCCTTAAGTTTGATTAAGCAAGGATTTAGTGCTTGGTTTAGTACTTAGAAATTATCAAGTGGATAGCAAATTTATCGCCAGATTTAAACAATTAAGATGCAGAATTAAAGTGCGTAAATGTAAATGACACAATAAGATTTTTATAGAGGTTCAAGATGGGGTAATTCTTCTACTCCTCTCTTCTCCAACTCCCGGAGGAATCCACTAGGTATTGATCAAGATATACAAAGTGGTAATAGATCCGGATACAAGTCTTGATCACACTGGTGACTTGTTCCTTTGGGACTCGATCGAGACGCCTTGATCACTCGGTGGCTTCTCGTGACGACTCGGCTTCTTCACAGGCAATTTGCTTGCTACTACTGACCCACTTACTTAAGCTTTTTGGATTTGATCACGAAGCCCTCCAAAAGCTCAAGACTTGGTTCGAGCTTGAACCTTCCTACACTCCTTCGTGAAATGACCCATTGATTTTTCAAGATTTTCCTCTTCAACCGATTGAAGTTATCTTTCCTTCACAGTGAGTGTTGGATTGATGTTCTTCGTAGTGTAGGCTTGAGGATTGAGAATATTTCAGATTTTCCGATAATTGCTTGAACGTTTTTGGTTCAGTCTCTTTCTTGTGTGTCATTCACTTGTGTCTTTCTTCTCAAATAAGTTCCTCGGCCTTTTATAGTGATCTTTCAAAAATTTGCCCATTTGAAGAGATAGGCTTATTTTTTGAAAGTCACTTGCGTCGTTGGCTTGTCTTGTTGCGCTTCTTGGAATTGCCATTTCCTCGTATGAATTGTTTATCACCTTTTCGGACTTCGACACGGTGTAGTGCTTCCCATTAGTTCATTCCTATTGCACGCTCGGGACCGAGCACTCGAGAAAGGTGGTGTGGAGATATTACTTGTTTAAGTAAATCTCTTGATTTTACGGCAACGGATCTTTTTGATTATCTCGACTTGACCGCATTTCCTTGCTTTCCCCAGGTGACTTAGAGTCACTTCCAATCATTGGATGACTCTTCTGTCACTTCAACTTGAGACTTGGCTTTTCTCGAGTTGACTTGATCGATACTCCACTCACCGCATCTCACCGCTTCTTCAGTAGAGTTCCCGTCTACTCTTCTTTGCCATACTCAATTTGTCTCGCGTGAGTCTTCCTTCTAGTCTTGATTGTCTTCTTGCATGTTAGGGCGTAGCCGACTTAACTCGGCTTGGCAGCTCTATTTATTACAATGCATTTTACAACTAAAATTGGGGTGCCAACTTCCTATTCTAAGTTTTACATGGCATTCATCAAAATCTAAACAATAAATTTCCTAACACTTGAAATCCAACGTGCATGCTCGCACATGTCTTCCAGGGTTTGAATCGTTCGCTCAGATCGCCATCGGTTTGGGGATGTCTTTGTTGTCTTTGAAACTTAGTGAGGTTCCCAATTCCTCGTGTAAGCATTTCTAGAACGGAGACAAATCTCGGGTCTCTGTCGACACTATGTCGACCGGCACTCCATGCGGTCGAATGATCTCCGGACATAAACTGCGCAAGTTTTTCGCAAGCCGTCGCCGAGTTTTCTTCATAGGTAAGAAGTGTGCAGATTTCATGAGTCGGTCTCGACTACCCATATAGCATCATCACCCGCCTGGTCTTGGTAGATCCGTCACGAAGTCCATCGTTATGTGTTCCCACTTCCACTCCGAATTCTCAACGGTTGCAATAAACCGGATGGTCGTTGGTGTTCTCGCTTTTATTTGTTGACAAGTCAAACATCTCGCAACGAACTCGCTACCTGGTTCTTCATGTTTACCCACCAATAATTTTGTTTCAAGTCCTTATACATCTTGTTTCCTCCAGGATGTATAGTGTATTTCGAACGGTGTGCCTCGCTTAGAATTTTGCTCCTAATATGTTCGCCGCGCAGACACAAACTCGATTCCGAAATCGATGATCCCATCTTCATGTACCGAGAATTTCGATCCTCTCCGTTAAGTATCTTCTCTTTCAGTCTTTGAAGTTGTACATCTGTCTCTTGTCTTTTTTGATCTCATTCAAGAGGGTCGGGTTTAACCGAAATGTTAGCACACAAAATTTGAGTATTGGTTCTTGTCGGATTCCAAGTTCTCAACTCTTCTAATGATTTCCACTCTCGAATCATTAGTCGGCTAAACTCGCTTTCTACTCAAGGCGTCGGCTACTACGTTCGCTTAGGGATGGTATCAATATCAAGGTGATAGTCTTCTATTAACTCCATCCATCTCCGTTGCCTCAAATTGAGTTCCTTCCGAGAGAATAGATACTTTTTAGGCTCTTATGATCCGTAGTAAACCGTGAATGTTGCTCCATATAGATAGTGTCTCCATTTCTTTAACGCGAACACTATCGCCGCCAATTCCAAGTCATGCATTGGGTAATTGGCTTCATACGGCTTGAGTTTTCGTGATGCATAAGCAATGATTTCCTTCCCCGCATGAGCACTTTGCTCCTAGTCCTTCCTTTGATGCATCATCAGACGATTTAAGTTTTCGTTTCCCTTTGGAAGGGCTAGGATTGGAGTTGTAGTAAGTCATTTCTTGACTCTTGAAACTAGTCTCACACTTGTCATTCCACTCAAACTTGACTTGCTTCTTTGAGTTAGTCGAGTGAGTGGTCCGGCTACCTTGGAGAAATTCTGGATAAATCTTCGTAATATCCAGCCAGTCCTAAGAAACTTCTGATCTCCATTATAGACTCTGGTTGTTTCCATTCAACCACTGTCTGTACCTTCGAAGGATCTACGGTGATCCCAAAGGTCTTGGATACTATGTGTCCCAAGAATGCGACTTCACAAAGCCAAAATTCGCACTTGCTGAATTTGGCATACAACTTGTGCTCTCGTAGTGTCTCCAAAACGATTTTTAGATGACGTTCATGCTCTTATCTAGACTTAGAGTATACGAGTATGTCATCAATGAATATCACTACGAATCGATCCAAATAAGGTTGAAAGACTCGATGCATCGATCCATAAATGATCTTTGGTGCATTAAATCGGACCAAAAGGCATCACTACAAACTCGTAGTGTCCATATCTGGTTTGAAATGCCGTTTTGGAAACGTCTTCTTCACGAATCTTCAGTTGATAATATCCTTGCTGTAAATCAAACTTCGAGTACACCGTCGCTCCTTGGAGTTTATCAAACAGTTCGTCTATCCTCGAGAGGGGGTATTTGTTTTTGATGGTCACGCTATTAAGACCATGATAATCTATACACAGTCTTAATGTGCCATCCTTCTTTTTGACAAACAGTACCGGTGCCCCCCACGGAGACGTGCTTTGTTGGATAAATCCCACATCCATCAGCTTTTGCAATTGAGTCTTCAACTCTTGCAACTCAAGAGGAGCCATTCTATACGGTGTTCTAGCAATCGGGGCGGTTCCTGGTAATACCTCGATGGTGAACTCGACTTCCCTATCTGGAGGGACAGTGGTGAGTTCTTGTGGAAATACATCCGTATATTCCGATACTATAGGTACTTGGTTAATTTGTGTCTCAACTTTGGGTTTGTTAATTACAAACACCAAGTACCCTTGTGCCCCTCTAGTGATTGCCTTCCTCGCTTTCATTGCTGAAATGATTGGGGCAATCTTAACTCGTGCCCTTCCCGAAATTTCCACTTCGGGCTTACCGGGTTCACATAACTTAATGGACTTGCGATGGCAGTCCATTTGTGCATGGTGTGCAGACAACCAGTTCATTCCCAATATAATGTCGTATTCCGATATAGGCAACAAAATCAAATCGGCGGGAAAGTTTATCTCATCAATCTTAACTTCGCATGCATTATAGATAATATTTGTTATATGGCTTGCGCCCATAGGAGTTGATACTTCTAGACCTATAGGCATATGTTCCATGCATGCATGCAGCTTGTGTACAAAATGTGGTGCGACAAATGAATGCGTTGATCCAGGATCAAATAGTATTTTAGCGTAGTGGCTAGATACTAGAAGCGTACCTTCTACCACGTCTGTTGCCTCAGGAGCCTCATGTCCGGCTAGTGCAAATGCTCGAGCGGGCATCCTTGCCCGGTTACCCTAGCCGTTACCCGGCTTCGTGGTTGCACTGTTGGTCCGGTCTTCGTATTTGGCAATCCTTCACCGGTGTCTGATAACCACAGCGTAAACACTTTCCTTGTTTACGCCAACAGTCATTGGCAGTATGCCCCGGTTTCTGGCAATGTGCACACACTTGACCCGACTTTCCTTGTACCGGTCCTTTTCCTTTATCCGTCTTCTTAACTGGTCCCTTCAAACTTAGCAGTTGTTTAGATGGTTGTCCCCACGCTTGTTCTCTTGAGATCGTTTGATGGCCTACTCTGCTTTGAATCGTCCCAATACGGTTCAATCCCGACTCGATGCGGAGAGCCGCCTTTACCAAGGGCCGAGTAGGTTGTCATCTCGATCAAATAAGTCGCTTTTGAAGTTCCAGCTTCAGTCCCCGTGTGAACTTATATAATTTGTCCTTTTCGGTACTGATTGTCCCCAGAGCGTATTTGGACAATCGATGAAACTCAGACTCGTACTGGGCTACGGACATGTTCCCTTTCCTTAACTTATGAAATTCGTCCCGGCGTGCCTCTTTCACAACCTGGGGAATGTACTGCTCATGGAATTCAGCTAGAAAATTTTCCCAAGTTCTCTCTACTAGATCCTGTTCCTACTTTCTCTCAATCGCTCTCCACCAATCCACGAGTACCGCTCTAGTCGGAACACTGCGAGTGTAACCTTCTGTTCTTTGGAATATTGAAGGGCATTAAAGATATTCTCTATCTTCTCGATCCATTCTTCTACTTTCATGTCATCTGGTTCCCCTAAGAAAGTCGGGGGGTCGAATCGTAGAAACCGCTCCAAGGTGCGGTCATTTGTCTCTCGAGCGCAGGTTCATGGTTAGGCTGACGAGGCTCTGCTTGTTGCCTCATGAAATCCAATATTTGTGGCTATTGCGGTTAGGTTATCTCCCGCAATTGGCGGAGGAGGTGGTGGCATTCGGGGAGGGTGCCCGATCCCTTTGCGCATCATTGTTCCTTTGGGGTATACGGCGGGGTCTCCCGCGTCCACGGTTTCCAGCCATGTATCTGGGGTTTAGCTACAATACAAAAATGAATGATTCCAATAAATATTCGCGTAAAACAAGTTATATCACAAGGAGAGCAACACAAGTACACAAGATATAGAATAAGTAAAAGGATATATCCATTAATGTGAAAATTTGAATACATCCAATTGAGTTCATACAACATAAATACAGAATTGAAGATATTCTAGATTCAAGGTACAACGGAATGCAAAATACACCAGGAAGGTAATATGCGCCTGATACTATCTATCACAAAAGCTATCTATTCAGTGAGGTCGCCATCATCATCACTAGCGGCTATGTCCACAACCGGAACCTGGTCGGGCTGAGGTGGTACTTCAAAGATCGGGCCGGGCCGTCGGCGAATTTAGCCATCGCTCCGGTCAGGAGCATCATCGAGTGGGGCGGCTTCAAGCGCCTCGTGCTCTTCGTCTTCCATTGGATCCTCATCGGGATACTCTTCAGGATCCTCCTCGGGATCCTCCTCATCATCGGCCTCGAGGTCGGGTATGGGTTCCACCTCGGGTGGTGGTGGCGCATTAGCTGCTAAGGCAGCCTCCAAAGCAGCATCCCGCTGAGTTAAGGCATGCGTGAGGTCCTCGATCACCTGCATTTGTTTGATGATAGTATCTTCAAGACTCCCGATGGTGGCTCTCGACATGTATGCCTCCCTTTCCCACTTACCGCGGCCTTCCTTGGCGCGTTCCATCTTCTTGCGAGTAATTTCTAAGTGTTCCTGAATTGACTGGATTTGATCCTCGCGAGCACGGATGGTATCCTCGCGATCCTTAGCCAGGAGGGTAAGGTCGTTCTTCTCCTCTTGGCTCTTTGTCAAGAGGTGGGCTAGTTCTTGGTTGTGGCGGCATTCCTCTGCCAATTCTGAGGTGGCCCGCAGGTATTCCTGGTACCAGTGGTTCGGCGCGGGCCTCCAATAATTCCCACCAAATAGGTGGCATCGGCTCCATCCTGAACAAGCCAAACTAAGAAGGATTAGACGAAGTAAGAAAAGATAAGGAAGAACAAATAAAGAATGACTAAGGAGAATTAGTCAAGAGTCAACTAAGTCAAATCAAGTATGACTATGGATTCTCCAAGTATAAATTTTGACTTATCATGAACATCAATAATACGGTTCTATATCATTATTGAAATCGATTTCACACTTAATTAGTCAAGTCGCGGTACTACCCAACACAATCCGAGGGTCCTATCTTGGGTCAGCTCGGTGTAAGTTTCCATATTACAAGCCGAGTTCTGATACCATAACTGTCATGCCCCAAACGCGACGCGACGCGATGATCAATCACTTAAACATAAATGAACCTAATATTCTAGAAAAACGATGCAACAATCTTAAATGAAACAAGGTCTAAAGCAGCGGAAAACTTACAAGTACAGCACCATTACAAGTACATCCCAACAACCAAATAACTTATAGTCCAGAACTAGGAAATAAAGTACACATCTTATCACCAGCTTAAGAGTCAAATAGTTCTACGCCCTTAAATTACAGTCCAGAATGCAAAGAAAATAAAAGAGTCCAACAACAGTAAAATAAAGGAAAACATCAAAGAACATAGATAACGATAGGAAGTAAGTCCAACGGACGGAGCACGCGAATTCAATCCAAGGCAGGTTCAGCTTCTTCGACAAAGTCTTCTTCTAAGGTTACAAAACAGGAGGGAGTGAGACAGAAATCTCGGTGGTTGGGGTGATCGTGTGCAAGTGTGGCGATATATATATGGTTAATGCGAGAAATTTAGTTGTATGAAAACGCGTGAGAGATGATGCATGATTTCACACACGGTCCACAATCGTCATGATAAATATATTTATGTAATATACTTATATAGTTAAGAAAACAGTTCATGGTCAAGCGGCACTATGGTCCAAGCAAGCGGGAGGATTGCGTGCGATTTAATTTGTAACACCAATCCTATGCAAGACAAGTAGCGGTTGCGTCACGGATTTGTAGCGCCAACCTATGCAATCTGGGTAGCATTTGCGTACGGAATTATAGCGCCAACCAAACGGGTCCGATTAACTCTTAATCGTGTGGATCGGGCAGCGATTCCTTCGTTCTTCCTTGTAACTCCCCGAGCAAGAGGGTCAAGACTGTCACCTTATCGCTCCATAGGCAAAGACAAAATCCACAGTGGAGCTAGCAAGGCTCGGATTTGTCATAATCATGATTATACCTCAAGTACTACGACCCGCTTCCCTTGGACAAACTCCGTCCCTCGATTTGCGGGATTAGGGCGATGGGGCGAAGAGTGGAATAGTAGCCGAGCTGCCGGTTCCATCCCCGACGTATCCATTCCGATTTGTGAGCTCGACACACCAAGTTGACTCAGACAGAAAGTAAATACACGTTCGGGTAGTCAACCAGCAATGAGTATTATTGATTCAGGGAAGCGTTTTAGGAAAGTTTTTCGAAAATTTGCGCAAGGTAGTTATGGTATTGGTGGAGTTATTGGAATGAAGATAATTATCGGGAGGATAAGCAATCTTCGATATTTTGAAAGATTAAGTGGAACATGAGTCCCGTTATAGATTCAAATCGCAAGACGAGGAAGTCGCCCCGCGATCGGGCATTAGTCGGTCAAGGCGGTCCGAAAGGTCAAGGGGTTTTTGAGAAAATAAAAAATTTTAATTAAGAATTGAAGTCAGAGGTTCTAGGGCTGTTTTAGTAAAGGAAAATAATTTGAGTTAGGTCCTTGATAAAAAAGAAAATTTACAATTAGCCCCGTTTTGTAAAAACCAATTCTTTTGGGGTTAAAAATTGAATAAATAAATGTCCCGACCTTGAAATATTATGAGGTCAGTTCCTAAATTCTCCAAATTGTTCATAGATTCAGGTTCTTAAAGTTTATAGGTCGAGTATTTATAAAATTCTCACATTGGCCCCAAATTTGTTAAAATTGTCATTTCGGGCCCTAAGTTTAGAATAATTGGAACTCACAAACCGGAAGGGCTTTTAATGTGATTCCAGATGAAATATGTCACTAATGTCAGTGGGATATTGGGACAAAAGCAGTTTTAAAAGGAAATAAGTATAGGTCCCTTAACTTTTGAAAATTTCATTTTTGTCCCATTTTGAAATAGTTGCCTTTAAGGCTTTTAAGGGTCCGATTGTTATGAAACTTGAACCTTGGGTCCAATATATCATTATGTTATAGTTAAATTAGTATTTTCAGGTGCATGGACTGCATAAGTACTGGAAATTTTATTTGGGTCCTCCATTTTAATATTTTACAATTTGGTCCCTCAAGTTTTATAAAATTACTTTCCAAGCTCTAAACATTTGGATTTTTGGAATATACCTAAAATATGTTAATTCCAGTCCCTTAAGATTTAAAATTTCAAATTTTAAAATTTGGGTCTGGTACAGTTTCGAAATTTGCAAAATAGCCCTTAAACTTCTAAAATTTTACAATCTAGTCCTTGGGCTTTTAAGGGTTGATTTTATTTATCTAAAAACTCTTAAGACTTTATTAAAATGTCAAAATATAATTTTTGAACCTGAGTTCAGTCTCAAAAGTCGAAAATTACAGAGGGGTCCCTTAAGTTTTATTTTCTTGCAATTAAGTCCACCAACTTTCCATTTTTTGCATTTTAAGTCCAAAATCGAATTTTAATCAATTATGCTCGATTTTTGCAGGTTATATGTCATACAAAACATATATTTCAAGAGTCATACACATACATAACCATCTCATACAAGAATTTATCAAATATGACAATAAAGTGTACATATATGTCCTAATTTTTGATAAATCGCATTTTGAGCAACACTTGAGAAATTTTTCAACTTGATACAAGAAAATAGCATGAAATACCTAATATATATCTCAAATTCTCAATAACAAAATACTACATGCATTTTTATGAACTAAAGCACCTAGGAGTTGAAAGGATTTTTCCACCGATCTTAAAGTTCGGTTTGTTGGGAAAAAATGCAATAAATCTCTCTCGATGAAGGAGTGACTTAGGTCAGCCCCTAAGTCAAGGAATATAAAAAAAATATAGGAGTTAGAAGAATGTGGTTAAAATTTAAGGGGAAGAAGAAGATAGTGAAAAAATTGGAATTACTACACTTACCTTATGTAGTGAATAAAGTGTGACTAGTAATGGCTTCCAAGTGCAAGATTTTGGTCACCCTTAATGTTAACCTCCAAAGTCAGCCCCTAAAACTCAAAAAATGAAAATGGAGTGTCAAAGTTTGGAAAATAAAAAAGAGAAGAAGAAAATGTACCAAAAATTCCATTTCTTACCTTATATTCCAACTTCTTCACAATTTTCTTCAAGATGACAATTATCTTAACAACTTCAAAGGTCTTCTAGGTATACCTCAAAATCAAAATTCAAACTTAAATTAGAAGGTGAAAGAGATGAGTTAGGTGATATCAAAAATGGATTGAAAAAGACATTTTCCTTACCTTGGTAGTGATGGTTCGAATTTTATGATTTAAGTAGGAAGAATGTTTGTTTTTGTTTAGTTGTTTGAAGAAAGAATAAATGTTTGATGATATGAAGAAGATATTCTTGAAGTTGTGAAGGATGTTTGAAGATGTGAAGTAATTGTGTTTGAAGATTTCAAGATATGAAGATATGTTGTTTGAAGGTTTGAAGATGTGAAGGAATGATGTTTGAAGATTTGAAGATATGGTGTTTGAAGATTTGAAGATGTGAAGGAATGGTGTTTGAAGATTTGAAGATATGGTGTTTGAAGATTTGAAGATATGGTGTTTGAAGATTTGAAGATATGAAGAAGTGTTCTTGAAGATATGAATGAGTGGATGAAGATATACTATAAAGATATGTTGGAGATTTTAGAGAGAAGTTGGAGAAAATGCTTGAATTATGAATGTGTTGGATGAAAATGATATTTTGATCAAATGTTTTTGATCCTCAAGGTGTTATGGACGAAAATTGAGGTGGAGTGGGGGAGGAGACAAATTTTTTGATCAAATTCTATGTCTTCCAACTTGTCTCTAGCATGGGGACAAAGGCCTTGGTCAAAGTGTGGTCTTGCATGGGAGGATGAAATTGAAGGGATTGAGGAGGATGTTGGCATGGAATGTTGGGAAGCCTCCAACATGTTAGGTAAGTTTATAATAAAGAATTCGTGTATAAGGTATTGTGTATAAGATTTGAATTAATGGTGTATTAATACACAAGATGAATACACAAGGTGTATGTGTACAAGAGTTGGGAGATATTTCTACACTAAAAATACCCATCATGGCCGTCCCTTAAGGGGTATTTGTGGCATTTACATATTTTGTTTTTATGTCCCAGAATTGATGGTAATAGGTGAATAATATCAATCTCCAAAATAATTAGTGATTTCCTTGATCACTTATAAGTCTCATGATCACTTAATCTAAACCGAATTCTTAATTCTATAAGGTATAAATCTCTAAAATAAATAATCTCCAAAAATTCTAAGGTGGCTAATGAGTACACAAATATTAATAATGATGATCGATCGAGTGATCATTAATGCGAAGTAGAAGTAATAAATGCTTATGATCACAAGTAACAAATAAAAGAAAAGAAATTAAATACGAAATATATTTATCATTAATATTCACCCGTCGAAGCGACGCGGTAAAATAGTCAAAAGAATACAAGGACGATACGTGAAACAAATACATTATTGAACAAAAATCGAGGGCTTCACATGTTGGACATTACAGTAGATTTTGTGATCTTGGTTTGGAAATGCTCAAACTCCCACTTTTTGTGATTTTGTTTCCTCTGATGTGAAATTGAAATGCTCAAGCTCCCCTTTTTTCTTCTTGTAATAGGTGTAGATGTCTTCAGAATATGTTTCTTGATAATCTGTTTGTGGTCGATTAAGAAATATTTATAGATTAGTTGCATGAATGGTAGCAAGTATTTAGGCTTTAGAGAAAGAGTTGGAAACGTCATCATTCATTTTGGTATAACTATATATAAGAATGTTAGACAAAACATGAAAGACTAATTCAAACTTTTGATTGGAATATGTGAATACAGTTGTCTATGCACTAAATAGCCCCAAAATGTTTTAGAATTTTTGATTGGATTGTTAATGAATATTTAAATTTTCAGAGGAAAAACACGGGTGAGGCAACTGTCATGCGAATGCAGTAAATGTCAATCATATTTTTTGGCAATCTCTTTTAAATTATAGACTAATTTGTTAGAGAAATGAAAAAATAAATAATAAAATATAGGAATGCAAATTCAGTGAAGCATTTCAATTTGTTCTACAAAACATTTAAATATATATATATATATTGGTACTGTCTTATGTGTTTACTCAAATGTGTTTATCTAATAATATTTCTGTTGTCTTATATATTGTAGAATTATTTGTTTACATAGAAGTCAATCTAAAATAGAATTTAGTTTCTGTAAATAAAAAATTAACATATAATCATCCAAACTTGATTTCAAAATTCAAAATTTTTTATTCACAAATGTGTTTTATATGTATAATCTAATATGTTTATGTTTCTACAGAACACTAAAATTTGTATGTATTTATATGTTGCTTCCTAATGCATATATAGTAGGAATTTTGTTTTGCTGTTTTATATATTTTAACAGTTATTATACATTCGTCTATGATGTTTCAATAAGAATATAATGATTAGTATCCATTTATATGTACAGGACATTTTAACATATGATTTTTTAGTATATCATCTGTATTGTATTCTGTTTTAACCATTTCATTACTGTATAATTAAGGAAAGTGCAAGCAATATGGGCGACAGTATATAAAAAACATGCTTTATTAATGTACATGAAAAAAATAGCATAAAAGACATGCATTATTAAAGAAAATATGATAAAAATGAACGTTCATTTTGAAAATATAGTGCACATACCTCTTCTTTATCTTTGAATGGAACATGCTCTAAACAGAAACGATCGGAGCTGTGCCATAAGAAGGAACACTGTAAATATGAATGGAAGACATGGGCATTTTTGTTTGGTGGAGATTTTTAACCAAGCTTAATGGAACCATGATTCCAATTTGGTTTATAATTGGTTTTCTTGCAGATTTTTGTTTTTGAAAGTGTAGATTGTAGAGTTGAAATCCTTTGGAGACTGAAAGATTTTGTGTTAATGGAATATGTTATTTATATTAGCTGATACACGATTATCAATGTGAGATTATATTTTATATTTTTTGTAATTTTATTATTTTTGTAGAGGTTGCATCAATTATTATTTTCAAAGACTTCTTGAATGATTTTGGGCTGCAGAGTTCCAAGATGATATTAGACTGCGTTATTTAATGACCGTCAGTCATTTATATTTTCAATAGAAGTTTCAATTTTGAAATGCATCATAGTCAAAATCAATGAGTCATTAACTGCCCCATAAAATCAAATTTAATAGTACACATATCTCCGATTTTTGATGCGGACAGGTTATGAAAAAATTCATGATGAACTGTACTCCAAAAATAAATTGAAATGAATTGGATATTTAAACCTGAAACGAATTTACAATGCAACGCTCATTAAATGACTATCATTAATTCCCAAAAAAGAAACACCAAAATTTGTTTAGCTGCATTGAAATACAAAAGTTTTTGCCAAAACTGACTTGCCATATATGGAAATACACTTTAGGCGGAAAAATTTCAGAAATAGGACATCTTATTTTTATATATTACTAGTAATCCACCCGTGCGATGCACGAATTATATATTAAATAAAAGTAATTTTAATATTTTAGTTATTTTAATACATTAAATTTAATAAATTATTTAATTGTAAAACCAAATTAAATAATAAATAATTATATAGTTATGGAAATTTAATAAATTAATTGATTTTGAAATATAGGAACAATGGATTAAAAATAAATAATTATATAGTGATGGAAAATTACAAAACAATATATATATATATATATATTTAAATAAAAATATTAGAATTGCAAATTACAAATAAATGATATCACACGTTTGTGATAGTAGAAAACAGAAAAATTTATATCGGATCTTAGAACATTCACCACAAAATTGTTGAAAATCAATATTTTCTACAGGCTAATTTATACAGAGAATTTCACTTGATAAAATTATGCAAAAAATAAAAAAAAAACTAATAAAATCTAATAAATTGGTATGTTTGATTTAAATTAATTATCCTAACCGATTTAATAAATCTAATATATTAACCTATTTTTCGTTAAAAATAAAAAGAGAATCGTATTAAAAATATTAAGGCCTGAATGCAACTAATTATTACATAATAAAATATTAAGACACAAACACAATTAAATTAAAGAAACAAAAAAATATGGGTTAACAAATAGACATATATGCATGGCCTAAACAATTTAAAAACAAAAAACTCATAATATACACTCTGCCCATATCAAACAACAAAAATAGAAACAAAAATGGCCCAAAGCTTATAAAATACTGCACAACCCAAACATATTACATGGTTCAACAAAATTTATAAACTATAGTATAGCCCAATCACAGTTCATGGCCCAACAAAAAACAAACCATAGAAAGTGTCACTAAGACACTAACCCTAACTCAGAGACAATTTCTCAAAAAAAAAAAATCCCTAACTCAGACGAAAATGATGAATCCAATTGCTTGTTGTTCGGCCGAGATCTTTCTCTAGATTTTACCAAAAATGTTAAAACACACACATGCTCACCTTATCAATCTATATTTGGCACAAAAATATTTGTTCATTTGTTTTGTCTCAAACAGTATTTTTTTCTCCGATCGAAGAACAAAAAGGATGGATAGCATTCGATCAAAATAGAGCCAGAGGTACAATAATTCGAGTTTTAAGTTCATTTTTGAATTTTTTCTATATGAAAACCTCAAACAATATGTTTAGTTAAAAAATGCACAGTGTCCGATTTCTCGATCAGGCTCTATTTCGAGTTATAATTTTTTTGATGCAACTAAAAAGTTGATATATACATACATATGTGTTTATGTGTGTGTTATTTTTTAATGATTTGAACCTATTTAGACATCACGATTTTTTCGAGGTAAAAAAAATCAGATCTACAATATTTTTCTTAAATATCTATATCTATTTCAATTTTTAGGATTTTTTCCCGAACGTAGCCCTAAAACATCTTTACTGTTCCGTTGGAAAAAATATTCTTAGCATTCAATCAAATATACAGAGGTACATATCAGATTTTATTTTTATTTTTAGAGTGTTTTTGTGGCAAAAAGTATTAGCTCTTTGAAATTTTTTTGAACATAGATGTATTTTCTTGATAATATCGGAAATCAATATCATTTTTCGATTAAAGAAATTGTTTGCCTCCACTCAAAAATATTTGTTTTTACATTGATATGTAGTTTTTAATGCAACTAAAAAAATGAGAGATGCGTTATCTTCTAATAGATCTGAGTCTATTTCTACTTTTATGGTTTTTTTAAGCCAAAAAAATTAAGATATACATTTTTTTAGTTATTTATTTTTATTTTGATTTCTAGTTTTTTTTTCAATAGAAGCCCTGAAACATCTGATATTTTTTCGTTTAAAAAAGTTATACAACATTCGATCAAACTACGGAGGAAGAATGTGGTCGATTTTATTTTAAGTTTTAGGGTCCTTTGAGGTATGGATCTGATTTATTTTGATTTTACAATTTCAGTCTTCTCCTATATGATTTACTTTGTGATTTTAATAACTTCCATCGATTAGAAATGAATCTGAAATTATTCGGTCAAAAAACAGATAACATTTGATCGGCGTTTTTTTCCAGTCATATCTCATTCATTCTACAACTTATGTTCATGTGTTACTTTTTTTTTTTTATGTTTGCCTATAGGTGCTTTGAATATATGGAAAGAAAGATAGAAAAGGAAATAGAATACCACAAGGTCCACAACATGATTTATGCTAAGATAAGTATCAATCTGGGTTTTTTATATTTTGCTTAGTTAATCCAAATATGTATCTTATATTTTATGTTTAATCACTTTCATTTATCCATTTGCAGAGTAGATATGAGAAGATATATGATACTGGACATTAACTATTGTGCCTTGTAGCTAAGAAGGTACATATTTTCCAACATCATCTTATATTATCATGCGAAAATTATAAACTACATTAACCCAGTAATGTTCTTTTATTGTCTATAAGAAAACACCAAGTAATATAACTAAACACTCTGCAACTCAAGTAAGTGCTACTATAGTTCTAGAAAAAAAGTAAGTGCTACTATACAATAAGGCCAATAATATCATACAAGTTAAAAACTACATATCGTTTGATGAATTATTGTTCACTTACATTTAGTATAGATGACAATAGATTCGTCATCTTTATATTTTCTCTGGAATATGTCTTGATTTGTATGTGCCACTTGAGTCTGATATGATGATTTATGCACTTCTCTTCTCCAATCTTTAACTTTCGTTTTTCTTGTTGTAATAGAGTAGGTTGAATTCCAAATATAATGTATGCTAGAACAATTGTGTATTGAAGTATTATGGAATAAACTAATATAGAAGTATGCAATAACAAATAAATATGTATAGGAATATTTCTAATTTATTTGTTTAATCTGTTTAAAATTAAAATTTACGTAGTCATTGGATACTTAGATTCATATATGGTGATTGTCGGACCAAATAATAATTGCTTCATAAATAAGACTTTATCCTCCAGTATTTCTATTACTTCTTTAACATCCTGGAATAAAAAAAGATTTATATTTTTAAATCAATTAGTATTTCTTCAGAATTTTTGTAATTATTTTTGATAATTTATTTTATTCTAATACCTTTTCATCATTTTAATTTAAAAATCGAAAGTCATTTCCACCAGTGAATCAGTGCATTCTTTGTCGCACTTCAAGAGAGAAGCATTACCAGTGTTAGCATCCCAATTTGGATTTTGTACCTACAAAAATTGTTTGCAAATATTTTAAGCAATTTATATATATATATATATATATATATATATATAAATTTATGAATTCAAATATAAATTTATGAATTCAAAATCAAATTAAATAAGTAGTTATACCTTGTGTTACCAGTTTTTTCAAAATTTCACATTTTTCACAATTAAATTCCTCTAGACGGTGTCATCTTTTTCGGATAGTTAATATACCCCCAATCTGCACCGATAACAATCTTCGCATGTAAATGTATAATAAGTTGGGATTTACTTGTATTCTAGTTTTTGCATGTATACTTGTACCATAAAGAAATCAATGGAATGATATAACAAACTATTTTTTAACTGTAAAAGACAATGAGTGACAAAATATAAAACAACTGAACATACCTCTATATTATTGAAGATTTTTTCGAGACTACCAAATTTAGGTGCACCATAGACTCGGACACATCGTAACCTTGCTGCCCATTACATTTTCGTTGGACTGAGATCCTTAACTGATGGAAATAATGAAGCATTATGCGGATTTCTTTGGTTATGCCTAATAGCAAATTTTTGTGTTTTGCAGTGCTGATGGAACCAATTTATAACAGATGTTTGTAAGCCCTATCAGAAAAAGAGAGACATTACATAATCTTTTCATATCCCAATGTTTTTTAATTCAATAATTGTGGCTTGTGTTTTTCAATATAGACTGCATTTATCTTCATGCTGTCCATATTAAAAGAAAATAAGTTATTTTATAATGTTGTTTAGTTGCCCGATATATGTTTGTGTTTTCAAAATTCTGTATTAATCACTTATTTCAAATTTTGAATTTTTTTGGGTGGCCAACACAAACCATAATTAATGGAGTCACTTCCAATGCAACAAAAATAGATTTTATTAAAGCATGCGTCCAACTTCCTATGCAACTATCATGCCACAAAATGAAAGAAAACAAAAAAGTATCCATAAAGTAGTATATATTAAGTTAATTAAACGGTAAATGACAAACAATTATGAAAAAAATAAAGCCAGAAAATATTCTAGAATTGGAAACTGCATTTTGGCGGGATTTTTCCCAAAATAGCACTATCCTGCTTTCATATATTATATAGATATTGATATAGATTAAACATTTAATATATTATTAATCCATTTAATCATAGCTTTTGGTTATTTTAGGGGAATGGTTGAGATTAGTTCATTCTGTCTCACCACATGTTATGGTCTCATTAGGTCAAACCCCTATATATATACATACATATTAAAGAAAATGGATTATGAATAACAATTTCCATGAAATTCTTAAAGCTAATCTAACTAGTATCATATTCGAAAGAGTTTTAACATAAATCGAACATTAAAAGTTTATAAAACAACAAAACATTACATGCATGAATAAGTTACAATTTTAGTCATTTTTCTTAGTACAATGGGGGATAGCAGGGGATGCGACACAAGCACTCACATTGGATCGAATTTGGGTTAATTGTCTGACAACACAAGCCTCTAAAGCACAAGGTTGATCCAATAATATTTTTAGTCCTAAGTAATTAACTTTAATCTATATTTTTATGCATAAGTTCGCTATTTCATATAGGCAAAAACTTATATAGGACATCTTACGGATCATTTTTCGTAAGATGGAACGCACCGTCAATCCAACCCAGTATATTTGGTTCAATTTTTTTCCCATCAATTATTTTCCTTTTCTATTTGCTCTCTCTCTCTCTCTCTCTCTCTCTCTCTCTCTCTCTCTCTCTCTCTCTCTCTCTCTCTCTCTCTCTCTCGCGAGATTTTTTTCATTCTCTCTGCTCTCAATGTTATTTTCTCTTTGCTCCCTCTCCTTCTCTCTGTATTTTTTTCTGCTAGCGCTTTTTTTTTTTTCCTATTTTGCTCTCTCACTGATCTCTCTACCTCTGTTTGTTTTGATGCAAAGTCCATGAAATTGGTGGGGGTAAGTCGGTGTAAATTTTGAAGTACATGTGGAAGGCTTTTTTTGGGGTGTTAAAGATGAAGATATGATAATAGTGTTAAATGGTGGTTCTAACTGTAATTGGTGATATTAAAAAACGTATTACTTTTTCCTTCAAATTATTACTTTGTATTAAAAAAGTATCATATTTTCTTAATTGTCACTTACAACTATTGACGATGCATAAAAAATATTTTTGTTTCCTTTAAAAGTATTAGTATTCAAAAAGTATCACTTTTTATTAGTTTTTCATTTAAAATTATGTTATTGATGATGTACGAAAAAGTACTAATTTTTCCTTCTAAAGTATTAATGTATATCCAAAAAGTATCATTTTTATTAATTGTCACTTAAAAGTATGTAATGACGATGTACAAAAAACGTATAGTATTAGTTTAAGTTTTATAATAATTTAGTATATACTTTTTATTTTGAAAGTATTACGATTGACCTTAAAAAGTATTAAATATTACACGGAAAGTATCATTTTATTAGTTCTTACTTAAATGGGAAAGTAATATTTGTTATTCAAGAGTATCCTTTTTTAACTTCAAAAGTATTATTATTTTGGCCAAAAGTATCATCTGACCAATAGCGCGTAATAGCGTGCCTAAATCACTATAAATTAAAAAACAAATCTTGCGTATGTGAATACACTAGAAGTTTGTTTGTGATGCCTAGGTAGAATGTCCAGTCTCCGCCTGGTGGACCAAAGCTCAATTCAAGCTTTTTCTCTTCTATAAAGTCATGACTTGTTAAAAATAAAGCAGCAAAATTATATAATGCTTAGAAACAATCTTCTTCTGGTGTATTCACAATTTCTTGAGTATGTGGCATTTCCCCCATCAACTTTCATATTCTAGATTCACCAAAAATTAGCTATTGAAAAAACTGAATAAAAGGTAGGCATGCCTGTTGCAATTTTTCCCTAGATGAAATAGAGAAGACATGACAAAAATCAAGAAAAAAGAAAAAATGAGAACGAAAGAAGTTGGGTAGCAATGGTGGAGGAGAAGAGAACACAAATTGAGAAGAGAAGATAACATGGGAAAGCGGGGTGAGAGAACGAGGCCCGTTTTTTAAGTCTGCGAGAGTGCGAGGTCTTTTTTTAGGGGTTTTTATTTTTTCTTTTATTTTTTTTCTGGCTTGGATAATATCATTTAGGCCGGGTGGATCCATCTTACGGATCTTAATTCGTGAGACGGTCTCACAATAGACCTGCTCTTTCACATATTATTTTCTATTTTTTCTTTTTCCATATGTAATAATCATGTACATTAATATTTTTGAACACACTCACGATATGTGAACATTGTTATTACGTGAATCTGTAAATTCCGAGCATTCATATACGATATCTTTAAGTTGCAGTCAAGTAGTTTCTTGACATTTTAATTTGCTCTTTTTCAAAAGATTCTCATATTCACAAGGAAATAATCTACAATTATGTCTATAGCCCTTCTCATTACCTAATTAAGATTAAGTATATAGAGTTTGGATCCAATGCGAGAACAAATCTCAATCGTTAAGTCCTATTTTTTAATAGTTCAGATTTAAAGGGTATTTTCATTTTTTTATTTTTTTAAACGGATAAAAAGGTATTTGAGTTATTTTGTTTTAAAAATGGAAACTACTGATTTTTTTGATTCTAGGTATCTACACGATTTTTTAGTAAATGTGTGTATGTAAGTAACCATAGCTTATTTAAAGTTAGGGTGTTGCATGTATAGTATAAGTTTGTTGCTTATTTACGTGTCTTTGTTGCTTATGTAATATAATTTTGTGTTGCTTATTTAATGTGACAGTGTTGCACTTGTAGTATACAAAATTGTTGCATTATGTTGTGTGTATTCAGATTAATGTGACTGCATTGCTTTTATAAAGTGAATGGGTTGCATATGTAGTATAAGTTTGTTGCATATTTAATGTGTATGTGTTGCTTATTTAATGTGAATGTGTTGTATATGTAGTATAATTTTGTTGCATTATGTTGTGTGTATTCACATTAAAATGAGTGTGTTGCTTATTTAAAGTGAGTGTGTTACATATGTAGTATAAGTTTGTTGCTTATTTCATGTGTGTATTGCTTATGTAATGTAATTTTGTCTTGTTTTTTAATATGATTGTGTTACATATGTAGCATAAATTTATTGCATTTTATTGTGTGTATTCAGATTTGTTCCATGTAACTGTCGTCCATATTTCCCGCCGATATTTCCACCTCTATATCCAGTAATGGTCGATTTCATTTAAACTAATTTACCTTTACTATAAGTTAATGAAGTGATAAATTATAATTATGTTTGTTAAATATAGACCATTCAGAAAATCAGATTATTGTTGGGATTAGTCTCTATGGACTCACCCTATGTAATGGTCTCATATAACTCTATCCCGAAGTATATATTGTAAGTCCAAGCGGCTACGATAATCTAGAGGGGGGGTGAATAGATTATCTCCATCTTTTCGATTTCGCCCTCTTTTTTGAATTAATTACGCCATGGCAATAATAAAGGTGCGGAATGTAAACAACACGCGTCGATTTATAGAGGTTCAACCCACCTAGGGCCTAATCCTCTACCACCCCAGTATCTCCGGGATGGATTTCAAAAAGAAAAAAGATTTTATTAATTTCCAAAATTAATACAACACCTTACAACATCACCTTGAAGAGCACCACACTCTTCTACAACACCACCTTTGAGATTACCACAACTCCAACGGCACCTTGTGAAGATTACCACAATCTTCAACCTTGAAGAACACCAAATTCTTCAATACCTCAAGAGCACCACACTCTTGAAACACCTATCACCTAGATCACCCAAGTGTATTCTTTCCACAAGAATACTCACAAGGATGTCTTGTGTTGAATGATGACAAAAATCAAGATTACAACTCAATAATGAATATTATAATTTGAGTGCAAGTGTAATCAAGAAATAAAGCCTAGACCACAAGATGTGAAAGTGAAATACTTAGGCTATAAATACAACAAGAGTGTTGAATATGAAAGCTTGGAAATTTGCAGATTTCTTGTTGTGTATTTGCTTGTGTTGTTATATCATTTTTGTATCTTCAAATCATCATCTATTTATAGGAGAGTCTTCACAAACATATGCTCCTCCTTCTTCAATTTTGTCTGCAAAAAAGAAGATCACAAGATGTAGAAATAATGTACAAAATTAAAAAGCAAATCTTGTTGTCAAGAAGTTCAACGGTACAAATTTTGCTATCAAAAGATTACACAGCGCAACCGGTCGCTCTATAGAAAATTTCGAACGTTAGAGAGAAAATAGTGCGATCCAGGACAGGTTGCAGGGGGGTCCGACCGGTCAAGGGGGGTGCGACCGGTCGGAGGGGGGTCCGACCCGTCGGCCTCACCCTTGACCGTTCACCCTCCCCCTTTTTTTCACAGAATTGGTTTCTGTTTCATTTTGTGCGTTCTCCAGGTACCGGTCGACCATTTGCTCCACCGGTCGACCTCCAATTTGAAATGTTGTCCGATTTTTATCAAAAATAAACTTCAAGAAATACTTCAAAAAATTAGTAAAAATATTTTAAATCACTTGGGAGTATTTGAACAACATTTATAAACATAGTAAACTCATTTAAACAAAACCATCAAAAGTGTTGTCCATTTTTATCGAATAATAAACTTTAAGAAATACTCCATGGAATTAGTAAAAATATTTTAAATCTTTTAGGAGTATTTGGACAACATTGTTTTGGTGTAAAAACCAATTAACACAAAATCATCAAAAGTGTTGTCCAATTTTATCGAGTAATAAACTCTAAGAAATACTCCAAAAATTAGTAAAAATATTTTAAATCATTTAGGAGTATTTGGACAACATTTATAGACATTGTTTTTGTATAAAAACTCATTTAAACATAATCATCAAAATCTTGATAAAAACATTTATCTAACAAACTCCCCCTTTTTGATGATTACAAACCAAAACAATTTTAGGAAGTTGATTTTAAAACAAAACAAATTTTCCGGTCTAAAACATCAATCCATTATAAGCAAGATTCATCATAAGTACAAACACACAAGGATAGGAGCAAAGATTTTTCAAAATCATTTTTGCACAAGCTCCCCCTATCAACATGCATAACAAAGATAAGTATAAGCGAACAACTACAAGCTAAAAGCTTGAATTTCTTGAGCTTAAAAGCTCCCCCTGTCACAAAAGCATCATTAGTAAATCATAGAAGTCCATAATACATCACATGGACTAAGTATTATCCATAGCTTTTGGCTTTTAAGAGCTCTAGCTTATAGCTTTTCTTGCGAGCTTATTTTTGCTTCTTTGAGCGTATAAGCGTTTTTCCTGTTTCTCCCCCTTTGGAATCATCAAAAATAATGTTAGCACGATAAAAAATCATATAATTATATCAAAGTGCGCAATTTAGTCAATTTATCAAGCATATTGAACATTTAAGATTAAATTCCGAATAAAAGGGAAACAATTGCTCATTTTATTTGTAGAAGCTCATGTGATTGATAAAACATGATCTCTATAAACTTATAAGATTTTTCAAATCAAGAGAATCATGTAGGTGATAAATTTTTCATTGAAATATTTTATCGAACACTTGGCGTGCGTCGAATAAAACAAGAGAAATATAAATCCTTTGTGATTCGTTTAAGCCAAAAAATTTCATCACCAATTGCAATACAACAATATTCATTCATCAACAATCATCATATACAACATACTAATACAAGAATTTCATCAAAATAGCAAGATATAAGCACATTCTCAAGGGTTCAACCCAATTGAGATTAAAAAGAGAAATTCTTACCATTTAATCGGTAAAGATGAGCAATGATGATGATAATTGAGCCTCATGAAGTCCAAAATATAAAATGTATGCAATAAAACAAATTTGAAGTGAAATTTGTGTGCAAAATGTGAAGGGGACGAAAAAAGAACACAAAAAACCAAAATGACTATGACTGAGAACATAAACAATTTTAACCAAAAATATTGCTAAGGGCGACCGGTTGGGGGCATGGGCGACCGGTCGACGTCATGGATGACCGGTCGACCTTGCCCCAGTCAGACCAGTTTTTCATTCTGTTTTCCAAAATCCAAGGTTTGAACCAAAAATCCGATTTTTTGCCCCTAAGTTTTAAAAACATGCAAAATGCAATCATAGACCTCATTCAATATGCATTATGCCTAACCGAGCTCGTATTGACGCAAAAGTCTCGGAAGATAGCGGTTTTGTAAAATTGTCCGCTAATTGATCTTGAGATGGTACAAAATATATCTCAATTTTTCGTTTTGAAACACAATCCCTTAGAAAAATATATCGAATCTCAAATATATATAGTTCAATTATAATGAACCATATTTTGAAAAATTATTATCACCGGACTTGTTATCCCGAAAAATTATGAACGTTTTAAACTTTGGATATACAAGTCATAAGAAGAAGTGCCTTTCAAATATTTGAAAATTTCTTTTAACGACACTTTAATGAGATTCGTTGGAATAGTTCTAAAATTCGAGCATATAGACATAAGGCATAGAAAATGTCGAGTCTAAAGGAATAAGAAAAGTTAGTGAACATACCTCGAATATGTTTGTCAATCAATATGCCTTCCTCAACCTTTGTCAAACTTTACATTGGTAGCCATAGAGGTTGGGATGATTCTTCCTTCTTCAATGCCTAACTTCTTCAAAGGTACTTTTGTATACTTTGATTGTGAATTACAACCACTTTCTTGGTATTGTTTAACTTGAAGTCCAATGAAGAAATTTTAGCTCCCCCATCATGATCATCTTAAGTTCACCTAGCATCAACTTAGAAAATAACTTGCACAATAATTCATTAGTAGCACTATAAATGATATCATAAATTTGTACAAGTAAACAATCTTGCCCTTTTTTTAAAAAACAAAGAGAGTAGTATAAACTTTACCTCTTGTAAAACCATTTAGCAAAAATAGCTAAGTCTATCATACCATACACGGGGTACTTGTTTTAAATCATACAAGGTCTTTTATAAAAATCATTTGGCCTAGAAAAAAATTTTAAACCCCGGAGGTTGTTTTATATAGACTTCTTCTTGAATAAAACCATTTAGAAAATTGGATTTAACATCCATTTGGTAAAGCTTCAAATTGTATTAAAACAAGAATGGACAAGTAAAATGCAAATAGCTTTTAAATGTGCTACGGGTGCAAATATTACATCAAAATCAATACCTTGACGATACTTTCGAGCTACTAACCTTGCCTTGGTCAACAAGCTTGTTCCAAAATTCAAAAAATTTCTGCAAAATCTTAATCAAGATATCTTGCACAAGAGCATAGTAATATCGAAAAATAGAGACATAATAACAAGTAACACATACTATGCTTTCAAACAAATCATCAAGAGTTTCATAAAATATTTAAGTTCAAATAAGCTTATAGGAAGCTATATAAGGTCTCTTTTGAAATTTGAAAAATTCAAGAGCATATAGTTGAGACCTCATTTACAAGAAGCATATGAACAAGAGCTTTGACAAAGCAACCAAGAATAATTTTATATGTGCAATAAAATGCATAACTTAAAAAATCAAATGTTTTATCAAAAATAAAATATAACCCTTTACAAATCTTGGATAAAACAAGCTATGTCAAATAATGCCTTTAAGAAAATCCTCTTAATAGCACTTGTATAAAATACTTTGAAAAACAAGCACGAATGACAAAAATATATCGAGTCTATAGGATGAATACCAATGATGAGCGTACCTCGATAGTTTATGGTCCTCTCTCGAGAAAATAACCATTGATGAAAATATATGTGTCCTACACAATTCTTAAACACGTTTTGCACAAACATAATGATACAAGTGTAGGCTAAGCAATAAGAGATATCATAAAAGTGCTTATGCTATATAAAACCATAAGAGATAATAAAAGCACCTTAGTCTATGTAAATGCATAAGAGTTGAGAACAAAATATACAAGATCTCCTTTTTCAAAATATTTAAAAACACAAATATATATTGAAGACCTTAATATTAAGAAATATTTGAAAACTCATTTTACAATTAAGGCACAAAAAAAACATGCATAACAAAATAAAATGCATATTTAAATGAGGAGATACGGTTTACCAATTATGCCATTTCCATGGGTTGTGTCGTTCCCATTGTTGATGATATCATCTCCTTTGAAAATCATCTTGTTGATGATAGCTTCTCCAATTGCTCCATTTCCAAGGATTGTGTTCTCCCCATTGTTGATAGTGTCTTTCTCTTGGAAATTTATTTTGATGTTGTCTTCTCCTTTGATCAAATGGAATGGTCATTTGATGTCTTCTTGGCGGTATGTATTTTCCTCGATTATTATTCCGTCGGGTACCTAATATGACATTATTTTGTGGTACCCTCAAGTGTTTGGGTCCTTTGGAATTAGCTTTGAGACTTTTAGGTCTCCAATAATAATTAGAGCTATTTCTAGCCTGACAAGTATTAACCGTGTGACCCGTTTTACCACAATAAAAACAATTAGTAATTTTGGGAGCATAATGACCAACATGCATAGAGACTTGATTTCTTTTCACATAATTAACAACACTAGGCTTATGATCAAGTCCTTGTTTCAATTTATCACAACTATGAACATCAATAATATCGGTCATTTTATCGGTACTCAAGTTGGATTTTGATAAATCATTTTTCATGCAATTAATATCCTCAACAAGAGTACTATTTTCATTTTCAAGGTTTCTAACCTTGTCAAGTGTGGTGGTGTGATCACATAAGAGTGATTCATAAGAGGAAAATAAATTATCCTTATCAATTTTCAAAATATTGAATTCCTTTTTCAAATTTTTGTATTTAACAAGTAAGCTTTGGAATTCATTTTGAAGTTCATCAAAATCATTTTGCAAATCACTATAATCATTTTGTAATTCATTATCATAAGAAGTGGAGGGTTTTGAACTTACCTCGTTTTCTTCTTCGAAGCCCATAAGACATCGTTTGTTTTCATCAACGACGGAAGTTGTAGGAAGCTCATCCCATGTTGAGTTTGTATCTATTTGAGAAGTAGATGCTTTTGAGTGGCTCCTTTCATTTGAATATACTTCTTCTAATTTTCTCCATACTTCATGTGCCGATTTAATTCCTACAATATGATTATAATCCAAAATGGTAAGTGAACAATACAAAATATTAAGAGCTTTACCATTTAAGGAGATGATTTTCTTTTCTTTATCATTGAGCTATTTGAGGCCTTTGTGTGGTGTGTCCATCATTGGCATGGATTCTTCATTTACGACCGTGTTCCAAATATCGAACCTGCAACCTTGTAGATAGCATTCCATTCTTTCTTTCCAAAATGTGAAATTTTTGGAATCGAATAGTGGTGGCTTGGTGGTGGAGGCGCCGGTGAGGTAGACTTCATTCGTAGCCGGTGATCTTTCCTCTTTACTCGCGATGTGGAACGAGCTTGCCAAAGAGTTTGGCTTTGATACCACTTGTAAGTCCAAGAGGCTACGATAATCTAGAGGGGGTGAATAAATTATCTCCATCTTTTCGATTTCGCCCTCTTTTTCGAATCAATTACGCCAAGGTAATAATAAAGGTGCGGAATGTAAACAACACGCGTCGATTTATAGAGGTTCAACCCACCTAGGGCCTAATCCTCTACCACCCCAGTATCTCCGGGATGGATTTCAAAAAGAAAAAAGATTTTATTAATTTTCAAAATTAATACAACACCTTACAACATCACCTTGAAGAGCACCACACTCTTCTACAACACCACCTTTGAGATTACCACAATCTCTCTTGAAGATTACCACAATCTCCAACGGCACCTTGTGAAGATTACCACAATCTTCAACCTTGAAGAACACCAAATTGTTCAATACCTCAAGAGCACCACACTCTTGAAACACCTATCACCTAGATCACCCAAGTGTATTCTATCCACAAGAATACTCACAAGGATGTCTTGTGTTGAATGATGACAAAAATCAAGATTACAACTCAATACTGAATATTATAATTTGAGTGCAAGTGTAATCAAGAAATAAAGCCTAGACCTCAAGATGTGAAAGTGAAATACTTAGGCTATAAATACAACAAGAGTGTTGAATATGAAAGCTTGGAAATTTGCAGATTTCTTGTTGTGTATTTTCTTGTGTTGTTATATCATTTTTGTGTCTTCAAATCTTCCTCTATTTATAGGAGAGTCTTCACAAACATAGGCTCCTCCTTCTTCAATTTTGTCTGCAAAAAAGAAGATCACAAGATGTAGAAATAGTGTACAAAATTGAAAAGCAAATCTTGTTGTCAAGGAGTTCAATGGTACAAATTTTGTTGTCAAAAGATTACACAGCGCGACCGGTCGCTCTATAGAAACTTTCGAACGTTAGAGAGAAAATAGTACGATCCAAGACAGGTTGCAGGGGGGTCCGACCGGTCAGGGGGGGTGCGACCGGTCGGAAGGGGGTCCGATCGGTCGGCCTCACCCTTGACCGGTCACCCTCCCCGTTTTCTTCACAGAATTGGTTTCTGTTTCATTTTGTGCGTTCTCCAAGTACCAGTCGACCATTTGCTCGACCGGTCGACCTCAAATTTGAAATGTTGTCCGATTTTTATCAAAAATAAACTTCAAGAAATACTCCAAAAAATTAGTAAAAATATTTTAAATCACTTGGGAGTATTTGGACAACATTTATAAACATAGTAAACTCATTTAAACAAAACCATCAAAAGTGTTGTCCATTTTTATCGAATAATAAACTCTAAGAAATACTCCATGAAATTAGTAAAAACATTTTAAATCTTTTATGAGTATTTGGACAACATTGTTTTGGTGTAAAAACCAATTAACACAAAATCATCAAAAGTGTTGTCCAATTTTATCGAGTAATAAACTCTAAGAAATACTCCAAAAATTAGTAAAAATATTTTAAATCATTTAGGAGTATTTGGACAACATTTATAAACATTGTTTTGGTATAAAAACTCATTTAAACATAATCATCAAAATATTGATAAAAATATTTATCTAACATATATCAATTTCTTCCTTTGCTTTCTCAGACATCATGTTTTTATATTTAGGGGTGGCAAGTTTGGTTCTTGATATTAATTTCTTCCTTTGTTTTTTCTATTGTCATCTTATATTTCTAAGGATGACAATAAGTTTGGATTTAATCCAAACCCCCTCCAGACTTGATCCATTTAGATTGGGTTTATCAGTAAAAATGGGTTTGAGCAGACTCGACCTCTTTTCAAACCCAATCCGTTGTTTTAAAAGAAATATAATATTGATATGCACAGAACTAAAATTTCTTAAATACCCTCACCTATTAGACAAAATGGCTGGAAGAAGCTAAGATCCACGAGTTTTTGGAGTTCGGGGCGCGACCCGACCTGAGGTGACGTTTTGGGTTGCCTAAATGACCCGACCCAATAGAAGAAGTCGGACTCGGTCAGGTGGACCAATGCAAGGTCGACACGTGGAGCTAGGTCGTACGGCTTCGTACGACCTCGTACGGCCTAGGGATTCGATACCTATAAATACCCCACTCCTCCCAGTGCTATAGGTATCACATTTTTTGATATTCACCTCGCTCTTTAGTTTATTAGCGACCTTACACTTGTAACTGACTTAAGCATCGGAGGGTCTTAGCTGGGAACCATCCCGGCTAGCCTAACGTTTATCTATTTTACAAGATCCGAATCGAAAGTACCTAGGCTCGAGATGAACCAACCCAAATCGAAGTACATCTGATTTATTCACCCAAATAAGTTGGCGCCGTCTGTGGGAAACTTTAGGTCAAACTAAATATGGGACGAAACTCCAGTAAAAACAAAGAGAATACCACCTTGTGGACTAAATATGAAAGAGACACCAATAAGGATGAAGGAGACAGCACCCCAGAGAGGATCCCCATCATTACAAATCCAAGAGCAATACCAAAAGGAGGCTGAAAATCCTATAATCAACATGCGCACGAGTGATTTTGAAAGAATGTTAGAAAGGATGTTGAACAATAGGGAAAGGAAAGGCAAAGCTCCCATGGCTTCTCCCCCGAGAGAGGTGCCTATGGACAAGGAGGCCACATTGACTGGAGCAAATAAGAAATTGGAGGATATGGGGGAGGTAGCTAGTCGATTAGCACCACGAGCGAAGCAGCATGAGGGGAGGCAAGGCGAGCCCCCTAAGGTGGCAGACATAAACGAACTTAGTGAGCAAATCGAACAAGCTACACGGAAGTTGGACCATTTAAAGAGAAGAGGGGCGGTCACATCTACTCTGCAAAAGAGAGAATCCTCTTTCTCCCCAGAAATGTTGTCAAAAATCGTTACTACGAGCTTCAAGATTCCAGATCTTTCTAAGTATGATAGGAACAAGGATCCATAAGAACATCTGACTGCATTTGATCATGTGATGTAACTATATGGACAGTCGGATGCCATGAATGCTAGGATTTTTATTACCACGTTGAAGGGAAAAGCGCATGAATGGAAGTTCTTATATCAGTTTGCTAGCCAAAAGCGAGCTCGAAGATCGACGACCCATCTTTTCACCATTAGGCGAGTGGAAGGCGAACCACTTCGAGATTTTCTCAATAGGTTTAACGACGAAGCCCTCGAAGTGCAGGAAATGAGGATTGATATGATGACAAAAATATTGGTGCATGGGTTAAAAAAAGAAGCATTGGCTTCAGCCTTAGCTCGTGATCCTCCAGCGGATAAGGAAGAATTGATGGGGACAACCCAATGATACATTCAAGAGAGGAGATGAATGAGTTGAAGGATCACGAGTGGTCAGTAGCAAGTCAGGAGGTGCATGTAAGAAGGGATCCTAGAGAAAGACCTCGTTTTAAGTCTGAAAAAGACCATGAGCAAGGTCGAGATTAGTATTGGCAGCGACCCGCATGATTTAGCAAATACACACTGCTAAATACCCCCCGAGTGCATGCCTTAATGTCGATTAAGGGAAAGAACATATTGAGATGGCCAAAAAAGATGAGGGCCACGCAGGGTAGGAGAGATAACATAATATATTGTCATTTTCATAAAGATCATGGCCATGACACAGAAGAATGCTTCCAATTGAAGGACGAAATAGAAAGGCTCATCCAACAGGGGTACTTAAAAAGTTTTGTGAGAATGAAAGGAAGTGATGCTGAGGAGAGAAGGTAGGGAAAGGAGGCAAGGCCAGGTTCACCCCAAGACATAAGTCACGAGGAAGGTCGGAAGCTCACTTCTCGATAAGGGACAGAGTGGATCAGCATCGTGAGCGATCTGAGGTGAGGCGAGACCGAAAAGACAAAAATTTACCACTGAGAGGTGTGATACATATGATTGCAGGAGGCCCGAGTGGGGGGCGATTCTCAAAGTACGAGGAGAAAAAGTATGCGAATCCTAGCTCATACTCCTAAGCGATCTCTGGACATTTTGAACATCCAAGAAGCAAACCCTATTACTTTTGACAAGCGTGACCTGGTGGGAATGGAAACAGGTCAAAATGATCCCATGGTAATAACAATGGATATTGCGGACTTCGTAGTACAGAAGACCTTGATAGATAATGGGAGCTCGGTGGATGTGATCTTTATACAGGTCCTAAGGAAAATGGAGTTAGATGTAGCGACGCTTGAACCCGTGGATACACCCTTGACAGGGTTCGGAGGAAGCAAAGTGATCCTGCTAGGTACTATTGACCTCCCAACCTCGCTAGGAACTTCCCCATGCCAAAAGATGGTTATGATTAAATATTTAGTGGTCGACGCTCCATTCGCGTACAATGTTATTCTCGGGAGGCCAGGTTTAAATCAGTTCCAAGCCATTGTGTCCACATATCATTTGAAGATGAAATTCCCAACTTCGAGTGGGATCAGGGAGGTGTGTGGGGACCAAAAAAGTGCAAGGGATTGCTATAACATGTCATTGAAGAAAAAGAAAGGGGAAAGGGAGATTAGAGCTATTAAGCAGATTGAGCAAGAGGATGAGGCAGGGATGAGCAATAAGGAGAAGGAAAAGCATAAGAAGGCTCGAGTGATGGAGTATAGAATCGAGCCCACTGAGCAATATAAAGTAGTGGAGTTAGATCCAAACGACTCGGGGAAATTGACCGGATTGGCTCCCAGATGGATCCTAACCTCGAGCTCCTAACCATCCAATTCTTGAAAGAGAATGTGGATATTTTTGCATGGAAGCCGTCAGATTTTAAAGGCATTAGCCAGGAGGTCGTAGTGCATCACTTGAATGTCGAGGTAAAGCACATTAAGCGAAGAAGCAAAGTTTTGGTGGAGAAAGAAGGCAGGATCATTGAAAGCAAAGTGAATAAGCTTCTCAAAGTTGGGCATGTTGTCGAGATCCATTCACGCAGCTGGCTATCTAACGTTGTAATTGTCATAAAAACAAGCGAGAAGTGGATAATGTGAACAGACTTTACCGATTTGAATAAAGCATATCCGAAAGACCCATACCCATTACCTCGCATTGATCTCTTAGTGGACTCTACGGTGGGGTGCGCTATATTAAGTATGATGGATGCTTATCAGGGGTATGATCAAATATTTATGGCAGAAGAGGACCAGGACAAGACCTCATTTGTCACCGATAATGGGATGTATTGCTATGTAGTGATGCCTTTTGGCCTTAAGAATGCGGGAGCAACGTATGCCAATTCTTGGTTGACCTCATGTTCAAAAGTGAGATCGGAGAACCATGAGGTTTATGTAGATGATATCTTTGGTCAAAAGTGAGAAGCAAGAAGACTTGAAACATTTGAAGAGAGCTTTCAATATCATGCGAACTTATGGAATGAAGTTAAATCCAACGAAGTGCACTTTTGGGGTGCGAGGTGGAAAATTCTCGAGTTCATGGTAAATGAGAGGGGATTGAAGCAAACCCGGAGAAAATTAAAGCGTCTTGGAGATGACCTCTCCAAGGACCGTGAACGAGGTGTAGACTCACGGGGAAGCTAGCCTCCTTTGAATAGGTTTATTTTGAGGTCAGCTGACCGAAACTTACCATTCTTTGCTACTTTCAAAAATATGAAAAATTTTAAATGGACAGAAGAATATGAAAATGCTTTTGATGAATTAAAAGCATATTTAAGTTCACCACCACTATTGTCGAAGCCTGAAAAAGGCAGGCCACTTTTCTTATACTTAGCTATTTCTAAGCGAGCCGTAAGTTCGGTTTTAGTCAAGGAAGAGGGTGGAATGCATAGGCCGGTTTATTATATAAGTAAAATGTTGCAAGGGGCATAAGAGAGGTACTTGGAAATTGAGAAGTTGGCATTGGCCTTGGTAGTAGCAGCAAGAAAGCTACGACCTTACTTTCAGTCCCACCAAATCATTGTTCTAACAAATCAACCTTTGAGGCAAATTTTAGGAAGGCCGGAGTTTTCAGGGCGTTTAGTTAAGTGGGCAGTGGAGTTGGGAGAATTTGATATCAAGTATCAATGTAAGTTTGCGATTAAAGCTCAGATTCTAGCAGACTTCATTAGCGAGGCTACAATAGAGGAACCAGCGACCCAGTGCGAAGTGTCTTGGCTTTTACACATGGATGGTTCGTCGGTGGCAGTTGGAGGTGGAGCTGGAATTTTATTACAAGGACATGATTCTTTCGAAGTAGAAGTAGCTTTAAAACTGGACTTCGAGGTTACAAATAATGAGGCCGAATCGAAACCTTAATTGCGGGTATGAAGTTAGCACACAAGTGAAATGTGAGAAAGCTTGTGGCTTATACCGATTCTCAGTTAGTGCTGATGCAGATGGAGGGTTCGTTCGAAGCCAAAGATAAATCTATGTCTTAGTAGTTGAGTAGGGCTAAAAAATTAGTAGAAAATGTTGAAGATTTTCAGCTACAACATATTCCTAGAGAAGAGAATGATAGAGCAGATGCATTAGCACGATTCGCTAATGTTGTCTCAGGAGCGAGCTCAAGAAAGGTGGTAGTATTGGTAGCGAAGCACTCTGAGGTGAGTTCAGGAAGAGAACCTCTTAATCAATTCTCGAAGGAGACCCTAATTCTTCATGTGGGAATTCGAGTAAATTGGATTGAGGGGATTAAGGAATTTCTTAAAACATGAACATTGCTAACGGATCCGGGCGTGGCGAGGAGAATACAAACTAGGGCGTCTAGGTTCCAAATGATAGGAGAAGATGTGTATAAGAGGTCCTGTGGAGAGCTCCTATTGAAATGTTTGTTGCTTGAAAATGCGCAGTATGTGATGAGAGAGATTCATGAAGGAAACTGCAAAAATCATTAGGGAGGTCACTCGCTAGCTCAAAAAATCCTAAGGCAAGGATATTTTTGGCCTACAGTGATGAAGGATGTTGTTGAGTTCGCTAAAAAGTGTGACAAATATGAAATATCAGTTTCATGCAAACTTAACCCATCAGCCAGCAGTACCGTTGGAAACAATTCCTATCGCATGCCCATTCGACCAATGAGGGATTGATATACTGGGTCCTTTCCCCGTGGCAAGGGCGCAAAATAAATTTGTGATAGTGGCGGTGGAGTATTTCACGAAGTGGATCGAGGCTGAAGCAGTGGCAAGAATAAAAGAGCAGGAAGTCATAGACTTTGCCTGCAAAAATATCTGTAGCAGATTTGGATTTCCTAGGACCTTAATTTCAGATAATGGAACACAATTCCAGGGAAAGAAAATTTGAGCGTGGTGCGAGGAGGTGAAAATTTGGCAAAATTTCACCGCAGTTGGAAACTCACAGGCTAATGGACAAACCGAGGTGGCCAATAGGATAATACTACAGCACTTGAAAGCTGGGCTAGGTGCAGTAAATACATATTGGGTGGAGGAACTCCCAGGGGTCCTTTGGGCTTATAGAACTACTCCAAGAACCTCTACGGGGGAGACCCCATTTGGTTTAATGTATGGATCAGAGGAGTAATCCTAATGGAAATTGGGGAGGCATCTACAAGGTAGCTCATTACGATCCCGCACATAATGAAGAAGCTTGGAAGTTAGACTTAGAAATGATCGAGGAAAATAGGGATAGAGCCTTTGTTCAAATTTAGCGACTAAAGTGATCTGAAAAAGATCACAAAGAAGAAAGAAGCGACTCTGCGAGGTCAGCTCCAATTAAATGCCAAAAAGCAATCTGAAAAAGATCGCGGCAAGAAAGAAACGACCCTGCGAGGTAAGCTCCAATTAAATGCCAAAAACCGGTCTGGAAAAGATCGTGGCAAGAAAGAAGCGACCCTACGAGGTCAGCTCTAATTAAACACCATAAAACGATCTGAGAAAGATCGTGGCCAGAAAGAAACGACCCTGTGAGGTCAGCTCCAATTAAACGCCAAAAAGCAATCTGAAAAAGATCGCGGAAGAAAGAAGCGACCCTGCGAGGTCATCTCTAATTAAATGCTAAAAAGTGATCTGGAAAAGACCGGGGCTAGAAAGAAGCGACCTTGCGAGATCAGCTCCAATTAAATGACAAAAAGCGACCTCACGAGGTCAGCTCCAATTAAATGACAAGAAGCGACCTCACGAGGCTAGCCACTATAGTATTAGAAATAATAATAGAGTTACGAGACAAAAATGATTTTCGAGGCAAGAGACTTGTAATAAAAGTGTGGGTACAACATCATAAACCTCCAAAATGATTGTGCGTTGTAAATATAGCTTTACAAAATGAAGCTAAGTGCTTTACCTGGAGCATGAAGCTCATTTACAAGAGGTAAAAATTAAGATTCTTCATCCTCATCTTCATCTTCGACTTCAGCAGCAGCAGGGGGCGGAGGTTCAGTGGAGGCGAGGTGTGAACACATTAGATCAGTCCATTCATCCATTTCGTCACCTCCTCCATGTCGCGAACAACATCGAGGCATTTCTCCTTGGTAGCTTCACCCTCATCGGCCTTCTCTAAGTCGTCTGTACGGAAGCAATCTTATGAAGTGATATAGCAAAGAGGCTGACTTACATAAAATTTATCATAAGCTATCAATTCCTCCAAGCGAGTGAAATCGAAGGGCATCAAAGCGAACTGGTCGGGGCCGAGGAGAGTGTACTTGTAAAGCTCAAAAGAATCCTCTCCAGCATGTGTGTCGAGGACGTTGCTTCGCCCGTTAATCAGCCAATTCGTGACCGTGCAAGGAAATGAGGCATTAAAAGTGGAGGATATCTCTAGAGGAGTCCTCTGCCTCTCCATGGTATGCATTTCAGAAAGATGCTTCTCGAAAATTTGGAGCCATCGGAGTTGCCTCTCCATCTCAGGATTGCTTCAAGTTTGATCGTCAAGCTCGACTTGGGGCTGCTTGCTAGATGATTCTACAGCCGGACCGAAGCGAAGTTTCTTGTTAGATGGCTCCTCGCGAGCCTCGCGATCCTTGCTTCCATAGTCCCCTACTACGCGACTTATGGGACTTGTCTTTTTGGGATTTCTCCTTGTGAGATTTGCCTCACGAGCTAGAGTCCTTGTTTATATCATGGCCCCCAGAAACGGTAGAAGGGCGCTGAGGAGTAGAGCGAGCCGAAGTTGGGCGAGCGGCTCTAAGATTGTCAGTAGAGTCAGAGGGCACCTCGATCGGATCAGCAAGGTGAGGATGCTCGAGGCCGTAGGAGCGTTGCCGATCCCGAGGCGAAGCATGAACACCGGTGGACTTACGGGGGAGGGGTCGTCGCTTCCGACGAGCCAATAAGGCATCCTACATTCTTTCGGTTGTTTCGCTAACAGCAAGGCTTTGACAAATATCTCTGAAAAAGAGAAGAAAAATGATAAGCATGATAAAAAATATCAGCATTTCAAGTAAAAGAGTTAAAAGTTACCCAAAGTTAAGGAAGCTGGCTTCGGGGTGGGGATAAGGTTTGCGAGAGAGAGAACCTCTTCGGTTAATAGCTTTTCCAACAAAAACCAGCTCGTGCATAATTCATCATATATGAAGTCATCATCCCAGGTGACCGAGGCGAGGTCACGAGGGTGAGGACGAGTGACCCTCCACTCAAAAGGAACCTCCTAAGGAGTCTCAACGGGGGCTCGGATATAAATAAATATTTCCTTCCAGGGCCATACAGAAGAAGGAAGGTGATGGAGGAGTTTACGATTAGGTTGGGGGAGAGATAAAAGAAACCCTTCTCTCTAGTAGTCGAGGAGGAATTAATCGAATAAAGGGCCTAAAAATGTGAAAACAATGCTGCCACCTCAAAATACTTCATTAAGATCGCGAAACTTAGAATATGACGTTACGCGTTCGGAATGAGCTAGGTGAGGCACACTCCTAAACTCTTCAAAATATTTACAATAGGGCGAGCCAGGGGAAACAGTAAGCCCGCTTCGAGGCTAGGAAGGTGGAATGACATACATCGGGGAGGGGGTTTATCTATACGGTCATTCCTCCCCGAAATAATTATTTGAAAATTACTAGGAATAAATAATCATTCCCTAATTTCAGCTACCTGAGACCTATTTACGATGGAACAAAGTAAGGCCCAAGGGGCTGTGAAATCTAAATCAGGGTCTACAAACGTATCCTCCTCAGATTCGTCATTAGGGTCTAAATCGAGGATATGGTTCTCTAGGGGAGGCACGGCCCTAATTGGGCTGACATTTAAAATACGTGCCCCAGAAAGAGGGTCGGGATCAGAGCTAGATTCCGAGCTGGAACCTGAGCTCGAACTCGAACCACTCGAGCTCGATCCCTTAGAACCTAGGGTACGGTCGGAAGGCATAACAAGAAGAAGAAAGAAAACTAAATGAAATTAAAATATTACACAAAACGAAGCTAAGGGCTACCTCGAAATGGGAGATCTGACTAAAAATGCGAAGAACCTTTAACTGAAGAAGAACCTCTGAGCTCGCAGCGAACTAGCAAGTATTTTCACTGCACCTGGTGAAAAGTAAAAAATGACAACTCAAAGGCCTATATATATAACTAAAATGCCTTAGTAATTAATACTAAAGTAACTGCGAGAGTAATGATATGCACATAACTAAAATTACTTAAATACCTTCGCCTATTAGACAAAATGGCTGGAAGAAGCTAAGATCCACGAGTTTTTGGAGTTTGGGTTGCGACCCGACCGAGGTGATTTGGTCGCCTAAATGACCGACCATAGAAGAAGTCGGACACGGACGAGGTGGACCAATGCGAGGTCGACACGTGGGAGCTAGGTAAATGCGGCTTAAATGCGACACTGGGATTCAACACCTATAAATATCCTACTGTTTCCAATGCTACAGGTATCACATTTATTGCTATTCACCTCGCTCTTTAGTTTATTAGCGACCTTATACTTGTAACTGACTTAAGCATCGGAGGGTCTTAGTTGGGAACCATCCCAGCTAGCCTAACATTTATCTCTTTTACAGGACCCGAACCTAAAGTACCTAGACTCGAGACGAACCGACCCGAATCGAAGTACATCTGATTTATTCACCCAAATCAAATATACATATATTTTATGAGTATTTCATATTAAGAAATATATTTTCTAAAAATTCTTCATAGTATTTTTTAAAATATAAATATAATTTTGATATTATACATATTTAATAAGTCTAACGAGTTTACTCATCCGGTTTGGGTCTGGATCATGGGTTTGGGTCTTAAAAAGTCTCAGTAGGCCGAATCTCAAGTACAAAGTAGACCCAATCTATTGTTACTCCTAGAATCATAGATATTATAATATCTATAGGCTTATATAATATAATTTTGGGAAATTTGATAAATTGTCCCTCCACTTAGAGATATTAATGAAAAATACCCCCAAAGTATTAAAACTTAATTTATACCCTTACACTCCTATTGCCCCACCTCACTGCCCACCTAATTATGTTAGAATAAAAAAACGAATTCGCAATTACAACACATTCTCATTCTTTATACTATATCTAACAATGTCAATTTATACCCTTTCTAAAAATTCTTAAAATTTGGCCAATTTACTATTTTCAAATAATATATAAACTCAAATTCAATTAAATATAATGAACACCATCAAAACTAACCTGACTAGAATTTTAGAATCGGTACAATTTAACATCGTTAGATATAGTATAGAGAATGAATATATAATTATAATTGTTATTGAAATGTGCAAAAGAAATTGCGAATTTGGTTTTTTCTTCGAACAAAATTTGGTGGGCAGTGAGGTTGGTAATTAAGTGGCCACTAAGGTGGAAAGTAGGAGGTGCGGTGCATAAATCAAGTTTTAATACTTTGGGGGACATTTTTCAAAAATATTCCAAGATAGAGGGGCAATTTCCCTATAATTTTGGGGGTAGAAAAGAAAAATCAAGAAGCTGAACAAGAAAAAGAACCCAAATGAGATTTTTCGACAGTAGTAAAGTCGAAGTCCTCAAATTCACAATTAATCAGAGATTTTTGGTTTGAATTAAACTTTGTGGGTGTTAGCGAACTTTATTAATAACTTTTTTCTTAAGGGTATATATGGAGTATTTGCAATCACTAAAACAAAAGCAATTTTTAGGCTATTTCTAACCCATTACACCAAATTTGGTGTAAAAACTACACTAAATTTGGTGTTTTAGTGTAATTTTGTCAAAACCATCTCCAACCGATTACACCAAATGAATATTTATTCTTTATTTTTCATTTTATAGCAACCAAATTTATATATTTATACAATTATTTTATTTACTTATATTTTATTACTGTTAATGTAATTAACTATAAACTTTCATTTAATTAATATTACATTAATTAATTGTATTACAAAAATAAATATTAAAATTGGTATTAATTAGTATTTCTTTTAGTTTACATTATAATTATTTGTTATTTATTAAAAATATTAATTAATTATTACAATCATGTTATATAAATTAATTATATATAAAATGAGGATACAATTGGAATTTGAATTTGAAGTAGAAGAGAATTTGAGGGCAAATATGGGATATTGCTTTACACCAAATTTGGTGTGAGTTTAGAATTGTGTTGGAAAGTGATTTTTGCATATTTGATGTAATATGGTGGGATTTGAAGTTGGGTTGGAGATGCAATTAGTTTTTGGCTGGAAAAAAAAAAACCACTTTTTAGTATTTGCAAATGTCAACTTCTACTTTTGATTATGGTTTTATTTAATCCAAATCTAAAAATAGGGAGACAAGTGCTTTAAATTTCTGCTTCTGCTTATGGTTTGATTTTTATAAATAAATAAGCATTTTTTCAACTTTTTTTAGCAAACACTCTCAGCTCCGATTCTATTTTCAAACACTACTAACTTATGATTCTCAACTACTTTTACTTCTACTACAATAAATTACTTCTTCTCTAAAAGCAGAAGTTTTTGCAAACACTCTCATATTATGATTCGAAATCATTGGTTAAAATTAATTAATATTTTGATAACTTGATGTATTTAAAAAATAATAATAAGGGGTGCAGTTCCAACTTATACTGTTCATTCTTATTGAATATTCAAACTATTCAATTATTAGCTTTTGATGTAAAATCATCCACATTTATATAAATGAATATTTCAATAGTTGGTTGGATAATCCAAAAATTATTTGTTACTTTACGTATTTTGACTTTATTTCTGTACAAACAATATGAGCTGCCAACTGCAAAACATTATTATAGAATTTTGGTAGTTTGTGCTGTTATAATAAGACAATAGGGATAAAAGATAAGGATAACAAATATTATTATTATAGAACAATAATAACACAAAAACAATCCGATTATTAAAATTTTAAAAGGATTTTAAGCAACAAAATTTTCAGTGGGTATCAATATTTGACAAAGTTTTTTCATTCTTATTTATTCAAACAAACTATGATAACATTATTTGCTTGGAAATAATATATACAATTAATATGCTAATAAAAATAGTTCATAACTATTCATATATACCTTTAAGCTAAAATTCTTTCATATGTAGCAATTGATGTTTAATGATGACGCTTTTGCTGACAATTCGAGGGATCAATTATTGATTGTTACTTGACATACCAAACTAATGATTTAAGTTGGTATTTTATTTCATACTTATAAGTTATGCATATATTTTTTTCGTTTAAATGTTATACTTTTTAAAATGTCTATATTTTGATATTTTTGATATATATTTCATCGTTTCACTAAAAATAAGAATTAAAAAAAATGCAATCTAACTTTATTACTAATTAAGTTTGTTCAATGATAGATGTCAACGTGCTAATTATATATAATATGAGTAAGATAATCATCAAAATTTGCTGATACAATTGTTAATCAAACTTCATTACGACTTCTCATCATCATCTATTAATTAATTAATATGGTGGCAATTGGTATGGATATGTGAAACGTAATCCAAGTGTATCTCTCATGTGCATAATTATAAATTTGACATTATAGTTTTGGGAGCTAATTATTTAGAAAATTCTTTTTGTATATGGTACTTGAAATTTGAAGTAGGGAGGTTATACGTACTACTAAAAATTTTGGATAATTAGATAATGCAAAATAGTTCTTTTTATAGAAAATTTCAACTTCTGAAATTTGGTACGTATTTTTTGTGTAGAAGCAAAAGATAAAAATTTGGGTTAGACCATCTAGCGGGTCTTTTCCATTAGACGGACCCAACACGACCCGGGTTTTATTGTAATTTCATGCACCGATGGTATTTTTGTAATATTTTAGGGCGGTGTCATAGGATCTCTGGACAAGTGGTGTTTTTGTAAAATTAGGGAATGTTAAAAGTATTAGTTTTTCCCCTAAAACGTATTAGTCGTATATTTGAAAAGTATTAGTAGTATAACTGAAAATTATTAGTAATCCTCTTGAACAATATTTTTAGTAGCTCTCATGAAAAGTATTGATTTTTTTCCTTGAAAATATTAGTAATCTACCTAAAATGTATTAGTTGTTCCCTTGAGCGGTTTTTTAAGTAATTATCATGAAAATTATTATTTTTTCCCGCAAAAGTATTAGTATTCCCCTTAAAATGTATTAATAATCTTATTGAAAAATATAAGGTTTTTTTTATTAAAGGTATTTTAATATTTTTCCTGAAAAGTATTAGTAGTCTTGCCAAAAAATATTAGCAACGGCCAACGGATGTTGTTGTTGTGTTAAAATATAATATATATTAAGTTTCCTTATTTAATTTTAGTCCTTTTATGGTTAGAATTTTAGTGTTAAAATATAATATATATTTAGTTTCCTTATTTAGTTTTAGTCTTTTTTATGGTTATGATTTTAGTCCTTTTAGAGTTAGGTTTTCTAGTCGCCTATATACGACTCTCTTTTGTTTCTTTTGTAATTCATTTTTGGTTTGCATAATAAGAATACAAGTATTTTATGGCTTCTTTGATTTCAACAGTGGTGTTCGTGGTTGTGTGGGTCAATGGGCGGATTGACCACGAGCCGGTATTTGGATCCGTCTAACGGACTAGATCCGTTAGACAATCTGATAGGAGACTTACCCGAAGCAAAAAGTTAAAATTTTATAAGGGAGTTAAAGAAATATTTCAATAATTTTGATATGCAAAAACAGTAACATTTTCTATTTATTTTTTGAACATTGGTTTCTTTCAATAATTTTGATATACAAGAATTATATGTTAATTGAAATGGAGTTACCCCAACAAAATTTCAAATTTAACCCCATAATAGTTTAAACTTAGTATTACTTCAGAAAAAAAAAAATTTGAAAAGGGGTTGTAAGCAAAAGGAACCAACAGGATATAAATGGTACCCTTGTGCTGGGGTCTTATACTAATTACCTTTACCTACACGCACATAAAGGACATAGGCTTAATTAAGCTCGGTATAAATGATTTCCTAAGTAAACATAATTAGTTTTATTTGCATCCCAAGAGTATATTCTAAGTCATCATAAAAAAGGCCTTCTTTTCAACTGCAAGCAATGCTCCAAAAAGCCTACCTTACTTCCTAAGCTCTCACCTTTTATGATGTTATATGATTTGTGGAATAAATTATACTCGAAAAGGGTCTCATTGATCTCAAAACAATAAAAGATAAAGACATGAACTTTTTTCACCAAGTAAAAATATTGCTCATGTTTCAAAATAACAAACTATAGTGGAGTATAACATAATAGTTTCTTAATTACATATATGGGATAATTGCAAACACTACCCTTAGAGGTTTAGTCTTGTTAGCAAATAGAAGCGGAAACATGAATAACACATTTGCACTAATAAAGTGGATCGAATATATCTATTTTTAGCGCAATTATTGATCCACATAGATAGGATTAAGCCCGTTTATAAGCCTCCGTTGATTACAACCATAGACAATCTTTACACAAACAAACCCCGGACAATCTTTCTCATTTGTGATGATAAGTACTAGAGTTATTGACTTAGTTGTGCACACTTTAAACCCCCAAGAGAAATGTAGAGAAAATTTTGGAGAGGAGATAGATTTTTTTTTGGTCGTCATCCAACATAGGAGAAGTCAGATATCTCAACTTATGGGAAAAGAGATATCAAAAAATATATCTCAATCTCTATTATAATTGGATCTTCTCATATTTGATGCAATCCCAAGATGCACCTTAATCAATTAGATCCCAAAAAATCTTTCATTAAATGAAAGTTGGATGCAATCTCCAACAACGCTAATTACAAAACAACCCATTTATTTTTGAAAATTACAAATTATCTCTTGGTATATGTTTTTACTTTACAAGTTGCACGTTTTGAGCGTGATATTTGTGAAATAAACACAAACCTCAAAGTGATATTTGTAATATTTCAAGGATAGTTTTGTAATTAACTCTTATATATATATATATTGGATTACCTGACAACTCATAGCATATTTGGTCATGAAAAAGGTTCTGGTTTTTCGTTTTCCAACTAATATATGATGAGTTTGGAGATCACAAAGACAGAAACCACAAAGAGTCCAAACTAAGGCATTGGTGAAAACAAAGCTCAAACAACTCCACCTCTGCTGTTGGTGTTGGTTTTTCAGTTGTTGCCCTATCCATTCATCCATATTACTTTTTAGTTATTACACACCAAACACCAACTCCAAAAACCCCTCAAAACTACAATATCCAAAAATAAAGACCAAAATCCCCCATTTCAACATCAACTCAAACCTTATATTCACACCCCATTCCTCAACCAACACCATATCTCCATACACACAATTCCAATGGGAAAAACATGCAAAATCATCCGAAAATCGATCTTTTTGTTCCTAAAAAACTACCAATATTGCACCTCAACTCCAACACTCCTCGCCTTCCCATTTGCTGCCTCATATCTCCTTACACAATCCCTTATTACATCATCGGACGTTTTTCCATTAGTTCATGCCCGTTTAAGGTCTCTTTTTCTCGCAGCAGGGTTCCCTATTTCGTCGGAACTATTCGCCATTCTCAATATCAAGCTCTCTCAAACCATTCTTACGTTTATTTTCGTCTCTCCCTTTGCCTTCTCCTTTCTCCTTCTCTCCAAAGCCTCAATAATCAAATCCCTTAACCACCACAACAAACTATCAGAACACCCTTCATTTTCTTGGATATTACTTTTCAATCCCCTTTTTATTACTCAACTTTGCAACTCACTACTTATACTTGCAGCAAATGCAACTTGCTTCTTTTTCCTAGTATTTTTTTTCAATTTTTTCGATGTTTTAGGCCTTTTGGCTCCGAAACCCCTGCTACTATTATCAGCCACAGGGGCCATAATTTACTCCATCATTCTTGCAAATGCCTACATTATAAGCAACTTAGCATTGGTTTCGTCTGGAATGGAAAAGAACGGTGGATTTATTTCGATTCTCAAGGCTTGTGTTATGATCCAGGGTAGAACTGCAACTGCATTATCATTAGCTGTGCCGATCAACTTAGGCTTGGCCGCCACCGAAGCCCTTTTCCAGTATCGTATCGTACGAGCTTATAATCGAGCTATAGCTCCCAATTCAGCCGTATTAGTGGAGGGAGTTTTTATTGCATACTTGTATGCTGTACTACTTGTTCTTGATACAGTTGTTGGTTGTGTGTTTTGGAAAAGCTGCAAAACAGATTATCAGATTTATCAGGAGGAAATGTATTTTCACCAGATTGAAATCCAAGAGAGAGATGGCATGTCTTTTGCAAAAACAAAGGCTTTAGACATGATTGCTTAAATTCTTTTTTCTCAGTGGTCAACAAACAGAAATCTTTATTGGTATACATTTCAGATACAATAAAGTTGGTAAAGGTGATTTTTTTTTATATATATGTATACTGCTGATAGAGGAAATTTGAGAATTTTCTGGTGAGAATATGTATGGGAATAGGCCTGCCAGAAGTTTGAAAGAGTATTGGAAAATGTAAAGACAATTATTTCAATCTTGGATCAATTTTTTTTTTTTTTTAAATTCATTCTTCTCAAGTTATGTCCCAAATGGGGATTGGCTGTTGTAATATAGTGAAAAAACAAGTTTGTTTGTAAGTAAAATTTAGCCAAGTTTGTAATGGAACTGCAATGATGTTGATAATGAAAAAAATACATTATTTCCACATAGCTCTTTGTTTTCATACTAAGGCATTTGCTGGAGAATGTGTATCTTTTCATTATTGAAACAGTATCACAATTCACATTATAATTATTTTTTGTTAATTGATATACTAGATTATAGCAAGGAAGTTAACCTTTTTGTTTGGCGGTTTATATTTTCTCTAGTAAGAGTGACACAAAATATACCAATTTTGCCAAAGTGAGTAGAGTAACACAAAATATATCAATTTTGCAAAACATCGGGTTAATCGAATATCAGAATTTATCATGTAATCTGGCAAGATACATTAATATGGTAATTTTTATACACACGTCAATCATCCATGACGTGTAATAAAAGATGAAATATCATTTTAAAACAGAACATCACTTTCGATTTCCATAATCCATAGTGAGCTTGATTTGACCTCTAACAACTCGGATCGATCTTAAGTATCCCCCTTTAGTATCTCAACCAAGCTATTATCAATGAAACTCATGGTTGAGCAAGCTGGACCTAAAGAAAACTCGTCACAACTCTAAAACCTGAACCCAATAGCTACCTCTCTTTCCATAATCCAGCTCAACTGTCTTGAACTACTACAATATCATCACACATACAATACAAAGTTGCCTTGAAGAAAAGCCCAAAACTCAACCTACTGACCCTATAACCCAAACTAGCTAGGCCCAATATAATCTAGGCCACATCAACTTACAATAGGTCAACTAACATAAAGCAGTTTATCATACAAGTCAGAGTGAAAGAATTTGAATCTGTGAGCCTAGACAATTATTAACAAGAAAAAATAAAGGAAAAAAAAAAACCATTTACGCGTGCCGTATAAGTTGTTTTGTTAGAAAATCTCCTCACCAAGTGAGTAGCCCTTCCATTCTCTATGCATAGAACTGAAATGGATCATAGCCCTTCCCCTCTCTATACAGCTTGGAATTAAAATTTGGACCATAAACTTCAGAGAATGCAGCAAAAAAGGTTGCAAACATATATGCGTGTCAATGTAAAGTGTGTAGTCAACTGTTTTAGGCAGCAACAGGGCTCTATCAATCAAGAACCACTTATTCAAGCTCTCCTGCCACAAAAATGGTTGACTGCTGAAATATTCATTACAATTTTTTTTGGTAATTTTTTTAATTACAACAATTAATGGGAATAGGATAGTGGTCAAGTGGTTAAGAGTTAAGACCCTCAAGCTCAGGCCAGAGGCCGGGGTTCGATTTCCATCACCTTTCTCCTCCCAAAATATGTACTGAAATAAAAATTAAAACAATTAAATGGACAATGGTTCAATTATGTAATGCATTTCTAAACAAGTTTCAAATGTACCCCTCATTACATCATTATTTGGCAACCTTAGTGTCACAGAAGGTGTAAATGTGTTATGTGTATATTAAGAGCGGGGGAAAAAATATACATTCTTCACTAATAACTGATATATTCTTTCAAGTACTTCCCAGAGTAATGAATCTAATGATACAGAAAACTTAAAAAAACTTGTACCTAGGACCGGGCCTGAGGGTAGTTACCGAAGGCAGCCGCCTAGAGCCCCCCATTTTCTAAGGGCCCTAATTTTCGGCCTTTTTAACAAAATATTGTTTTTTTTAACAAACTTGTTATATTAATTGGCCCATTTTGTATGATCCATTAAGTAATATTCCTTGGCCCAAATCAGCAGCCCAATATGCAACAAGCCCAATGAGTTTAATCTATCTATGAACTCGGGTCTTGGATCCGGACTGCGGGATCCGAAAGTTTGGTTCGCGGATCCTCTTCTTCTAATCCTGTCCGTCCATCCTTGCCTTGTGATCTGGTTCGTTCATTAACCCTATTAAAACCCCTAACCCCGAACCCTAATTTATTATTCTCTCTGTGATTTTCTCTCTCTTCTCTCTCGATTCTTCTCTGAGTTCTTCGATCTCTCTCTCTATAGAAATCTCACCACCTTGTTGTGATTTGTGTGTGATTCTGGGGTGTTTGTGTTAGATCTGAGTGTTATCTAACTAGTTCACCTCCTCTGTGGACTATTTCCCTATTTTCTGAGTGAGATTAGGGTTTGGGTGGTTCGAGGGGTTTTCTAGGGTTTCTTCTGGGTTTCGAGGGTTCAAACACTTTGGGATCTTGAGGGCTATTGTTGGCTTGGCTGTTTGGGTGCCATTTCTTGGTTCTGGTTGAATCTGGTGACAACTTTGTGGTTTGGGAAAAAGCGGTCCGAGCCGAATAATTTCAATATTCGGATCTTAGGGTTTTATCCCTTTATATTTTGTGTTATACTTCATTTCTTTTGGTTCATCTTTTTGTATTTTTAATTTTACGCAAAAAGAGTCTAGAGTACAAGTTTGTATAATAAGTGATTGAGGCTGTAATTTGATATCGGTACTAAGTGTATCGATCTATTACAGGCAGATAGATACCCAACAATGGTATCAGAGCACCTATCTGCCTCGTGGTGGGTTGGTGCTTACGGTTAAATCTTTGGATCTTGGTGATTCTTCGCTTCACGGTGATCTGTGGATGGTTTGATACCCAGGACTTGCTCCTGGTTGTAAGGAATATTCTCTTTCTCTCTCTTCTTTACTTTCGAAGGTAGTAGTTTTAGGAAACCCCTAAGCTTCAAGCCTCTTGACCCTGTGCCACGAGCGTGATGGAATCTCGGATCCACACTAGGGCCTTACTGCTTTCTTCTGGACTCTGTGTGGTCCCTTGTTGTTCTCTGTTGGACTCTGTGTGGTCCTGATTTGCCTGTTGTTCATTTTATTGTTGCATTTCTTGGACTCTGTGTGGTCCACCTACATTGCTTCAGCTGTTATGTTCCTTGTGATTTCTGGTGTACTTCTTGTGTACTCTGTGAATTACCTGTGTCTTATCTGTGTGATATATTCTTGATTATATCTGTGATAATGACTGGTGTTTCTGGATATCACCTGGAACCCTTCAATGGAAAAACTGATTTTTCTATTTGGCAACAAAAAATGAAGGGCATTTTGATTCAACAAAAATGTTTTAAAGCTGTTGAACAAAAATATTCTGAAAAAGATACTGCTGAGATTAAAGCTGAGCTTGATTAGTTTGCATATTCGTCCATCATCCTGAATCTCTCTGATTCTGTTTTAAGAAAAGTTGGCAAATTGTCAAGTGCCAAGGATTTGTGGAACAAATTGGAAGAACTTTTTACTGAAACTTCATTACCTTCCAAATTGTTCTTACTTGAAAAGTTCTTCAGATTCAAACTTGACTTGACAAAGGATATGGATGAAAACCTTGATGTTTTTACAAAACTGATACAAGATATCAAGTTGACTGGTGATAAAAACATTGATGATTATACCCCTATTGTGTTGCTAAATGCCATCCCTGATTCATATGTTGATGTGAAATCAGCCATTAAGTATGGTAGAGACTCTATTACCATTGATACTGTGATTAATGGCCTTAAGAGTAAGGAATTAGATCTGAAAATATCTAAGGGGAATGAACAGGGGTCAGGGAAGGTTATGCATGTTAGGGGTAGACCTCTGAATAGGAAAAATGGGAATAACAATAACAATAAATCAGGTAGAAAGAGAAGCAAAAGCAGAGGTAGGTCTAATTCCATACCTAGGAATAACAGGAAATGCTATAATTGTGGTGAGCATGGTCATTACATCAAAGAGTGTACTAAACCCAGGAATAACAAGAATAATAACCAAAACAATAACCAGAACAACAAAAACCAAGCCAGTGACTCTGTGAACTTGACTACTTCTAATGATCATATGGGTGATGTGTTTATGGTGCATGAGCTGCCTGATTCTGTGAATTATGTGCCTTCAAATGTTTTCAGTGATTATGAATAGCTAATTGACTCAGCATGCACATTCCACATGACACCTTTTAAACATCTGTTTAATACTTATGCTTCAGTGCAAAATGGATCTGTTTCCATGGCTAATGATAAAAAGTGTCAAGTGATTGGTGTTGGTATTGTGTGTTTAAAACTTGTTACTGGTTATGTTTTGACTCTTAATGATGTAAGGCAAGTTCATGATTTATCAAATAATTTGATATATTGTCATATGCTTGAACATGATGGCTATTGTTTGATACATGTTTTTATCTTAATTTTGATGATTTTATTTTTACACCAAAACAATATTTTTAATTGTTGTCCAAATACTCCTAAATGATTTAAAATGTTTTTACTGTTTATTCGGAGTATTTCTTCAAGTTTTATTTTAGATAAAATTGGACAACACTTTTAATGATTTTATGTTTATAAGTTTCTACTTCAAAACAAGGTTCCTAAATGTTGTCTAAATACTCCCGATCGGTTTAAAATGTTTTTACTAAATTTTTGGAGTATTTCTTGAGGTTTATTTTCGACAAAAATTGGACAACATTTTACATCTCGAGTCAGTCAAGGTCGCCCTATAGGGCAACCCGCACTCAAGATGAATTTTGGAGCAAAAAATGAGACGGATTTGAAATTAGTCAAAGGTCGGTCGTCGACCAGGGTGTCGGCAGGTGGCATTGCCGGTCGACATCCTGTCGGCCGACCTGCACTGGGAGTCGGGTTTTGAAGCAGAACAATTCATCCTTGTTTTATCATTGAGGAGACCTACTGTGGTGGGGGGGACGGTCGAACCCTACGTCGGCCGGTCGCCCGTGTAATTTGTTGTTATCTTCGTTTCAAACTCTCTTTCGTGCGACCGATCGCCCTTAAGTTTAATGACAAATTTCGACCGTCGACATCGACAAACTTTCCTTAAATTGTGGGATTGATTTCTAACAGCTATATTCTTGATTTTAATTGTATTTTTCTGTAGATTTTCAATCCCCAAGAGGAGCCTATGCTTGATCAATCTCCTATAAATATAGGAAATTTTGGAGCTACCAATACAACAATTGAGATACAACACAACAAGATACATTCCAAGCAAACACTTGTTCTTCATAGTTATTATTCTTGTTGTAATTTTGCCTAGCTTATCACTTTCACATTCTTGAGGTCTAGGCTATTCTTGATTACACTTGCACTCAAATTGTATTATCCATTATTGAGTTGTAATCTTGATTTTGGTCATCATTCAACACAAGACATCCTTGTGAGTATTCTTGTGGAAATAATACTCTTGGGTGATCTAGGTGATAGGTGTGTCAAGAGTGTGGTGCTCTTGAGGTGTTGAAGAATTTGGTATTCTTCAAGATTGAAGATTGTAGTGATCTTCAAAGGTGTCGTTGAAGGAAGATTGTGGTAATCTTCAAAGGGGGATTGTGGTAATCTCCAAAGGTGGTGTTGAAGAAGAGTGTGGTGCTCTTCAAGGTGTTGTTGTAAGTTGGTGTTGTATTAATTTTGGTAATTAATAAAAAAAAATTCATTTTGAAATCCATCCCGGACATACTGGGGTAGTAGAGGATTAGACCCTAGGTGGGTTGAATCTCTATAAATCGACGCGTGTTGTTTACATTCCGCACCTTTTATATTGTCTTGGCTTGTTTTGTTCGAAAAAGAGGGCGAAATCGAAAAGATGGAGATAATCTATTCACCCCCCTCTAGATTATCGTAGCCGCTTGGACTTACAAGTGGTATCAGAGCCAAACTCTTTGGCAAGCTCGTTTCACATCGCGAGTGAAGAGGAACGATCGTCGGCTACGAATGAAGCTCATCTTTCCGGCACGTCCACCACCAAGCCACCTCAATTTGATTCCAAAAATTTTGCATTTTGGAAAGAAAGAATGGAATGCTATTTACAAGGTTGCGGGTTCGATATTTGGAACATCATCATCAATGGAGAATCCATTCCGATGAAAGACACACCATACACCTTCAAAGCTCTCAAGGAGCTCAATGATGAAGAAAAGAAAATCATCTCCTTAAATGGTAAATCTCTCAATATTTTATATTGTTCACTTACCAACTTGGAATTTGATCTTATTGTAGGAATTCGATCGGCTCATGAAGTATGGCAAAAATTAGAAGCCATCTATGAAGTATATGCAAATGAAAGGAGCAACTCAAAAGCATCTACTTCTCAAGTGGATACGAAATCAAATTCAAGGAACAAGCCTCTTACAACTTCCAACTATGAAGAAGTTGAACATTGTCTTATGGGCTTCGAAGAAAATGAGGTATGTCTTAAACCCTCTACTTCCTATGATATTGTTATACAAAATGATTATAGTGATTTGCGAAATGATTTTGATGACCTTCAAAATGAATTCCAAAGCTTGCTTGTTAAATACAAAAATTTGAAAAAGGAATTCAATGCTTTGAAAAATGATAAGGATAGTTTATTTACCTCCTATGAATCACTATCATGTGCTCACACCACCACACTTGATAAGGTTAGAAACCTTGAAAAAGAAAATAGTACTCTTGTTGAGAATATTAATTGCATAAAAAAAGATTTATCAAAATCCAACTTGAGTACCGATAAAATGACTGATATTGTTGATGTCCATAGTTGTGATAAATTGAAACAAGGACTTGACCATAAGCTTAATGTTGTTAATCATATGAAAAAGAATCGAGCTCCTATGAATATTAGTGATATTACTTGCTTTTATTGCGGTAAGAAGGGTTATACGGTAAATACTTGTCAAGCTAGAAATAGCTCTAATTATTGTTGGAGACCTAAAAGTCTCAAAGCTAATCCCAAAGGACCCAAACACTTGAGGGTACCACAAAATAATGTTATATTAGGTACCCGACGGAATAAAAATCAAGGAAAATTTAAACCGCCTAGAAGACATCAAATGAGCGTCTCATTTGATCAAAGGAGAAGATATCACCACAATGAATTTTCAAGAGAAAGACACTTTCAAAAATGAGAAGGCCACAATGCTTGGAGATGGAGCAATTGGAGAAGCCATCATCAACAAGATGATTTTCAAAGGGGAAGATATCATCAACAACGGGAACAACACAACCCATGGAAATGGCGAAATTGGTAAACTGTATCTCCCCATTTAAATATGTATTTTATTTAGTTATTATGCATGTCTTTATTTGTGCCTATATTTTCAAAATGAGTTTTAAAATATTTATTTTAAAATTAAGGTCTTCAATCACTACAACATAAATGACATTAAGTAACACAAATTTTGTAGCACTTTTTACATAAGGTACATATGTAACACATGTTTGTAACACTTTTTATATTATAATATTTATGTAACACTTTATCAATATGTAACGCTTATATGTAACACTTTTTAATTATCACTTTTTTTTGTTATTTCTTTTGTAACGCAAATAGGTATCACTTTATTTAAGAAGCACTCTTCGCAACACTATATTTTATTAATTGTAACACTTTTTTGGCTATATTTTAGTAACACAAATTATATAACTATCATTAAATCATGCCAATGATTTATTTAAATAATTGATGTCACAAAATAGGTGAAGACAAAAAAAAATCACTAAACCTAAAAATTGTAGACATCATGTACTCTGTTTTTTACTTAATTTTTAGTTTCTTTTTATAAAGTATTTTAGTTTTGCTTTTATTTTTTTATTTTTTACGGAGGTAATTAATTCCAACGTAATACCGACGAAAAATGCACATATGTATTTTATTATTATTATTTATATTTTTATTAATTTTTACTAACGGAGACCAATTTCATCATTAACCTTTTTTTATTTTTACTTTTTTAAAAAAACTTACCAATGAAAAATTGATGTTGTCGGTTATTACTTAGGAATTTTTTCCATCGGTAAATTAATTTTTTTACTGTTAGAACCTTTTTATCTGTCAGTAAATTAATTTTATGTTTTTATATATTTTTTATTTTTATCGATTGATCAGTCGATAAATTCCTTTTATATATTTTTGATATTTTTAATTTTTTATGTCCTTTAATATATAACATAATATGATTTTTAAACTACATACTATATAATATAAAATTTGATATATACATTGTATAATATAATTTAATACATATATTATATAATACAATCTTTATTATATAAAATATATTATATATATAATTTAATTTTTATACAATTTTAATATATATATATATATATATAAAAATATATATATGTGTGTGTGTGTATGTGTATATATAAAACAAAGAAAAAGTTGTAATAAGAATCAGCTTAGCTTAGTGGCAAACTGTCACTTCCAAACATAAAAGGTCGTGGGTTCGAATCTACTTGGTGGCAATAAATAGTATTTCTACGAAGTGCTACAAAAAAAAAGTATTACATAAAATTCATATGTAACACTTTAGAAGTATTTTTTTCTAAATGTTACAAATATAAAAAGTGTTCCAAAAAGTGTTACATAAGATTCATATGTAACACTTTTGAAATAATGCTTTAAAGTATTACCAATAGAGAACTTAATGTAACACTTAGAAAAAATGTCACTAAAAGCTAATAAAAGTGATACCTTAGACTATAGGTAGCACGGACAAGTGCATCACCATAAAAGTGCTACCTATTGTCTATAGTAACATTTTATGGCCATTAGGTAACATTTTTTGGATGTTACCTAATATTATTTATGTTGTAGTGAATATATATTTGTGTTTTTAAAAATTCTTTGAAAAGAAGACCTTGTATGATGCTTATATTAAACTCTTGTGTATTTGCTTAAACTTAATTGGTTTATCATTTCTTCTGAATTTTTATGGCATGAGCTTGCTTGCGATCTTTTATTGTTTTAGCCTACACTTGTATCTTTTTTTTTTTTGTTTTTGTGAAGTCTTGTTTAAGAATTGTGTAGGATTCATATATCATCACAAATGGCCATCTACGTCATAATATGTCAAGAGTAACATGAACTATCGAGGTACGCTCACTTTTGTTATTCATCTCTTAGACTCGATATAATTGTGCCATATGCCTATGTGCTTATTTTATACAAGTGCCATTTAGAGGCTGTTTTGATTTTTAAAAAGGCATTATTTGACATAGCTTATTTTTATCCAAGATTTGTAAAGGATTATATTTTGTTTTGATAAAAAAATTGATCTACTAAGTTATGCATTTTATTGCACTTATAAATGCCATTATTCTTGGATGCTTATGTTAAAGCTCTTGTTCATATGATTCTTGTAAATGAGGTCTCAACTATGTGCTCTCGTATTTTCATATTTCAAAAGAGACCTTATATAGCTTTATACAAGCTTATTTGAACTTACATGTTGTATTATATTCTTGATGATTTTCTAGAAGCATAGTATGTGTTACTTGCTATAGTGTCTCTATCATTCGATATCACTATGCTCTTGTACAAGATTCTTTGTTGAGATTTTTCAGAATTGTTTTGTATTTTGGAACAAGTTTGATGAACAAGGCAAGGTTAGTAGCTCAAAGGTATTGTCAAGAACAATGTATTGATTTTGATGCAACACTTGCACTCATAGCACATTTAGAAGTTATTTGCATTTTACTTGCCCATTCTTGTTTTAAGAAAATTTAAAACCTTACCAAATGGATGTTAAATCCGTTTTCTTAAATGGTTTTATTCAAGAAGAAGTCTATGTAAAATAACCTCTGGGGTTTGAAAATTTATCTAGGCCAAATTCTTTTTATAAAAGGCCTTGTACGGTTGGTATAAGCATCCCGTGTTTTGTTTGATAGACTTAGCTATTTTTGCGAAATGATTTTACAAGAGGTAAAGTTAATCTACTTTCTTTGTTTTTGAAAAGGGGAAAGATTGTTTACTTGTGCAAATCTATGTTTGGAGCTACTTATGAATATTTGTGCAAGATATTTTTCTAAGTCAATGCAAGGCGAACCTAAGATGATCATGATGAGGAGAGCTCAATTTCTTCATTGGAATTCAAGTTCAACAATGCCAAGAAAGTGGTTATATTCCACATTCAAAGTATACAAAAGAAGAAGTGAGGCATTGAAGAAGAAAGAACCATCTCAACCTCTATAACTACCATGTAAAGATTGACAACGGTTGAGGAAGGCATATCGGTCGACAAACAAATTTGAGGTATGTTCATTCACGTCTATTACTCCCATAGAATCGACATTCCATATGCCTTACGTCTATATGCTCGACTTCAAAAACTATCCCAACGAATCTCATTAAAGTGTCGTTAAAAGAAATTTTTATATATTTGAAAGGCACTTTTTCTTATTGTAGGTCCCAAGGGGTGCGAGTGTAAGGTTTAGAAGGGAGGGGTTGAATAAACCTTACCAATTTTTCGATTTAGTCTGTTAAAAGTTGAGTTAATACTTCATGACTAAGTCCTTGATGGACAACTAAGTTAGTTAACCAAAGAGAGTTAGGCACTCAATGACTGATCGAAATTTGTTGATAGAATAACTCACCGCTTAGTCTAAAACTTAACTTTTGTGATATGATTTATTGGAAGACTTAACACCCTTGAATTTGGTTTAAGTTTGTTTTAATACTTGGTTTTAGCACTTTGTTGATTATCAATTGGATAGCAAATTTATCAGCAAATATTGAAATAATATGCAGAAATTAAAGTCTTTGAAATGTAAATGACACAATAAATTTTATAGAGGTTCAAAGATGGAGTAATTTTTTTAGTCCTCTCTTCTCCAACTCCTGGAGGAATCCACTAAGTATTGATCAATGTACAAAGTGGTTATCAGTCCAGATGCAAGTCTTGATCACACAGCTAACTTGATCCTTTGGGACTCAGTCTGGAGATGCCTTGGTCACACATCGGCTTCTCGTGCACGACTCGGCTTCTTCACAGGGCATTGCTGCACTTGCTCTACTGACCCACTTGCCCAAGCTTCTTGGATTTGATCACGAAGCCCTCCAAAAACTTGAGACTGGTTCGATCTTGAACCTTTCTACAATCCTTTGTGTAGTGTAGACCCCTTGATTCTTCAAATGTTTCCTCTTCAACTGATTGAAATCGTTTTTCCTTCACAGGTGAGTGTTGGATTGATTTCCTTCGTAATGTAGGCTTGAGGATTGAACTTGAATGACTTGAGTAGGTTATAGTTTGAATAATAGCTTGAAACTTCCAGGTAACAAGGTAAACTTTTCTCAAATAGATTCCTCAGCCTTTTATAGTGTTCTTTTGAAAATTTCCCCGTTGAAGAGATCGGTTAATTTTCAAAAGACACTTGTGGTCGTTGGCTTGTCTTGTTGCAGTCCTTGGAATTGACATTTCCTCGTATGAATAAGTCTTCGGCTTTTCAAAGTTCTGACACAGTTGCAGAGCTTCCCATTGGTTTATTCGTTTTGCACGCTTCTCGGACTGAGCACTTTAAGAAAGGCAGTATGGAAGTATTACTTGTTTAAGTAATTTTCTTGACTTCTGTGCAACGGATATCTTTCAATTATCTCGATTTGACTGCATTTCCTTGACTTTCCTAGGTGACTTGAGTCGACTTCCAATCATTGGATGACTCATCGTCACTTCAACTTGAGACTTGGCTATCTTGAGTTGACTTGACCGACACTTCACTCATTGCATCTCAATTTGCACCTTGATCGAGTTCTTTGTCTTCTCTCTTCTTTGCCACACTCATTTGCCTCACGTGAGTCTTCCTTCTAGTCTCAGTTGACTTCTTGCATATTCGGCATAGCCGACTTAACTCGACTCACCCCTATCTATTACAATGCAATTTACAACAAAAATGGGGTGCCAACTTTCTATTCTAAGTTTTACATGGCATTCATCAAAATCTAAAAATTAATTTCCCAACAATTTCCCCCTTTTTGATGATGCCAAAACTTAAAACATTCATACAATAATTAAACAAAGAAAGATACGCATGACAATGTAGAATCGGAATGTATGCGTAGAATTAATCTTTTATTGATCATAACATTCTTGTTCTTTACACAGCTGTTTACAGAGTGTATCAGAGCTTAAACAGAGCTTAAGGTAACCATGCTATTCTACATCTACGCAAGTATAGAAATTATACAATTTTATTCGATGTACAGAAGACTTACATAAAGATGCATTTACATAGTAAAATACATGAAGGGGTGGACAGCAACACTTCATCTCCTTCATCGCTGCCTCCTTCTTTCCTCATCAACTATGTCTTCTTTTCGATCTATTTTCTCTTCTTCTTCTTCTTTGCTTTCTTTTTCTCATATGCTTTTTTCAGCCTTCATCTCTTCTTTTTCTTTCTTGTCTTTCTTCCCACAAAGCTGAGTTTGTCTTCTATTTTCTTCTTCGATTCTCTTCACATACTCAACATTGTTCTTGGCCACTTGCAGGTTGGCTACTTCGTCGAATCCAGCCCAATAGATCCCTCATTTCTTGCATGGATCTATATATTCAATGTTTTTGGACAGAGGTCTAGGTCTGAAACCTCTTCCTCCTCCACTGCTTCTTCCTCTACCTCTGGGCGTGTATTGTCTTTGGGCCTTCTTTTTCCCAATTTGAGTGACCACAGAGTGACCTGATGGTCTGCACACCGTCGCCTTCTTTACATAGCTTGAGGCCTTTTTCCCAATACAAATCCCAGGCTTGAGCCATGAGCATATTTGCGAAGTAACCCTCGGATGCGAGCATCTTGAATTCATCAATAGATCTTGGCTCGGTTCCGACGTCTGAAATGGCATCAGTGTCTCTTCCTGCCGGAATGCCTCCATATTGTTTTAGTATATCCGTCACTCGGGCATCCATCTTTCCTTCTACCTCCTTCATCCCTCGCTTCTACTATTTTTCGCCCGACCATGGGTGCTGCGGAGTGTTGGAGCGGCAGAGTCATCGGGAGTTTTCTTTGATGATATCATTTGTGACAAGTCCTTGTTGGGGGTTTTAGCAATCATCAGGGTCATATCTTTCGAACCTTCCCCTCAACAGATTTTCCTTCTTTCTCTTCTTAGTTCTTGTTGTTTTCTCCTTCACGATTCGTCCTTCTTCTCAAACCAGAGAACCTTTGAACGCCTTTAGGTATTCCTCTTCCCCTTTTTGGCATCATCAAAGGAGAGAGGAACCCGGAAACAAGCTAGCAATCATGAAGTCTAAGTGGTGATATTTGAGTTATTCTTCGAATCTGTGCGGAGTATCTTTGCATGGAATTTGGAGCGGGTGGCGTTGGATTCAGCTGTCACCAGCTTCATTTCAGCCATGAGGAGGCTGAATTTCCTCTCCATGTTCTCCTCTACGCGCATAAGCTCTTTCTTATTAAATTCACGCAGCAGCTACATCTCTGTGTTGTGAGATTCATGCATTCGATCGATGTTTTCTTGCATTCTTCTCTTCATATCAAAGCATTCTCACCCGCCAGGACTAGCAATTTATTGAACAATGTTCTGAAGTATCGAGCTTGTTCTACGTGCATTATCTGCTGTTGTTGCCACCATTCCCGGATCCTGACAATTATTCCTTGCAGATCGGCAGTAAGACTTGCGTCTCGGTTATCTAGTCTCATGTCCAGTGAGGCCTGGTGCCTCTCCATCTTCTCTATCTCTGCAAATATGGCCTTGAAAACTTCTCGAACCTCATTTGTCTACGTCTCTCAATTTGGCAAGAAGCGTCAAAGTCAAAGTCTGCTGGGACGATGGTGTCTGTTGGAATAACGGGATCAGGTTTATGGAAACGTTCTTGATCTCTAGCTGATTCTTCAAGAAGGTCAGGCAACTCCAGAGAAAATGGAAACGATTCTTCAAACGGATCATCACAGCAACGGGAATCGCTCAATGATAACTTGTGCTCGTGAAGTTCGGTGGAGTCGATCCTGCTGCGGCTTGGGAGCCTGCGATTGATTGACTTTGTTTGTTTGTGGTCCATTGTGGAGTTGACCCGGTGGCCGAGCCTCATTTGTCTCAACAACTTCGCTTCGGTCTCGTTGGTTTTTCCATATGAGTTGACTGGTCTCGGCCATATCGATGGCGTCACCGGGACGATGATGAGATTTTCATGGGTGGCTCATCATCGAAATTAAAGGTTTGGCGAGTAGCCTTAAGGTCGGTCTTACTCGTGCTTGGGAGAACATCCTCGGTGAGTCTTTTGGATCGGCAATGGGGATGACTCAACTTCGTCTTCACCTTCGGATCCCGGAAAGGTTACATCGGGATTGTCTTGGGAATCGTGAAGAGCACTTATCTCCTTTTCGGATGGATCAATGATAGTAGGAGGGATGTTCGTGGCTTCCGTCTCTTTACCCGGGAAGTCTCAACCTCCCATTGGCCTTCATTACCTCCCCGCAATCTCAATGCAAGCGAGGCCTTGGACGATCCCTTCGACAATGTCACTGTCTTGGGGTCTTCGAGGTGGCATCCACGGAGTCTCAACTCCATGGATTGCACTTTCATTGCCCAGTGTTAACTCCCGGGCGGTTCTTCCTCGTGCCTCGACCGCATCGCCAGCGGCGTCATTGGCTGCAGAGCGATTGGCACTTCACCGAGGCAGTCTCAAGCCTCAATGTCTCGAGCCTCATCGATGACAACTTGCTATGTATCCATTTGTTGTTCCTTCTCCTCTTCGCCTCCAAGATTCGTTGTGGAGTCACCTGCAAAGCATCCTCCGACCTTCAGCTGAGTGGAGGAGTTTCCCCCGGTGGCACACACCGGTGAGTGACTTGGAATGGGGTCGATCGTCTCAGGACTCCGGCTGTTCCTTTGAGTATTCAGCCATTGGGACGGTGGTAAGACACCTTCATTAGGGGTTGGCTCGACCGGGGTCCCCACATTCCCGTTTCATCGCCAATTCCTTAACACCTTCTTTCTCGAGTGAGTGGGGAAGTGGTGGCGGCAATAACGGTTGCAATTGCCGCACCACTCCCATAGGATCAATCTCCACCTGTGATTTGGAAGATTCCCAGGGCCTTCCATCATTTGTTGCTCATTTAGGATCCTGGATTCCCCGCATGGCTTGCCTTTGCATCTCCAATTCTTGATGCAGCAAAGCAGCAGGTCGAGATCCCCATCGCTCTCTCGACAAAGATATCAAGGTGGATGAGTATGATCGGTGGTTCTGTTAGAGGGCATATACTGGCTTTCTCACGAGCTTGACTTCTCTGCGATCGATCTGCTTCTCCTTGTCTTTGAAGATCGCAAGATATCGTGCGCTTTTCTTCATCAGTGCTTGGACCACAGTGGTCAATCCGAGAAAATTCACGATTCTTCTTCTTCTTCAATAAACTCCGGTCTTTGGAATCGTTTCCTGGATCGACTCGGCTTCCACTTCCTCCATTCTCGCAGACGATTTTGGATGTCCGGATATGGTGGGGATATGATCATCACGTCATCATCTTCTTCATCATTATCTCCTTGCTTTGTCCCTCGTTCTCGGGATTGAAGGTAGCAAACTTTGGTGCTCCACACCTCAAAGCAAGATTGTTGGGGAGGGGATACAAAACTGTCAACAGGAGAGTTTGCTTTCTCGGCTACTTCTTGTGTCTCACTGTTCGACTACAGTTGTGTCTTCAATTTGCCTCTGCTGATCGGCCAGCAGACTGGTGTTTCATCAATAATATCGGGAGACTCTACTTCTCCAGTTGTCTCGCTGATCTGCTCCGGTGAGTGGCGGACTCATTTGTTTTCTCAAGCTCTAATCGCTTGAAAAGTCTTCTCCTTTTGGTCCTTACCAGAGGAATTTCTGGTTCGGATGCAGTTTCCTCCGAGTCCTGGGCGGCGAGGGTCGGTGCTGTTGTCTTTTTCTGAGGAGCTGGCTTTCTAGGCTTGTCAGTCCTCTTTTTCTTGACAACCGGAGAAGGTATTTGAGGTTCTTTCTCCGCTGCGGCTGCAGGGGCAGGTGACTCGGCTGCAGGGGCAGGTGCATCTTTTGTTTTTTTTTTCTTTGCTGCAGGGGCAACCTTCTTCTGGGGGAGGAGGAGACAACTATTTTTTCAGGGCCAGCTGATTCCCCCTCACTTGTATCAGCCCTCTTGGCATATGCTCTCTTCTATGCTCCAGAAAGGTTCGATCGGAACATTTTCTTGTTTACATGGAACGCCTTTCCATGTCGAAGAGGGACTCCTTTAACTTCCATCATCCGGCCAATCACCAGTCCGTACCCCAAGGATCCTCCAAACGAACCATCCTCCTTGAAGGATTTATTCCCAATATTTCGCGAGTCTGCGTATACAAACAAACTGTTGATTCTCACCTTCTTTTCTCTTCAATGATCGCAACCATTACGATCAGCTTAAATTTGGACAGCTGGTTAAAGCTTCCAAATTTGATGTTTATGCATTTGGCAACGATGTCCAGCAGTTTATGGCAGTCCTCCTTCAACAGCTTCTTGTTGTATAGACAACCTTTGCAAAAAGACGATCGGGTTTGGCTACTTCCTTCCACGCAGCGAGCCAAGTTAATATCGACTTCATAAATCTCGGCACTCCTTCCGCCTGGCAACAAATAATGTTACGCCAAATCCTTGGCGATTATGGTGAAGTCTTTCCCGTGAATGAGAGGACTTGATGCCCTCATCGTGAACTTCAGCGTTCACATAGAACTGTGCGACCTCCTCCACGTAGGTCATCTGAAACTTCATCGACAAAAAGGATTTCAGTCCTGATTTCTCCAACTTCTCTGCTATTTTCTTCACAAGGGTTTCGTCTGACCCTTGTTTGATCATGCCCTCGAAATCCACAGTAGATGCCGTGTGGATTTGCTTTCCCAATTTGACGAAGTCGTACGTAGATGCCATTTCTCGAAGATTTATCGAATGAAACTTTGAAAAATAAGCTTTGAAGATTTGTAGGGTTTTGAGAGTAAAAATGCTTTCTTTGCTCTTGAGAGAGATGAACAGTTTTGGTAAAGCGAGAGAAAATCGGACGAAATGGTATATGTATGGGTTATGAAAGGACGTACGGGTGGTTTTTGAAATTTGATCAAGATCAACGGCTCAGATTTTGCACGCCGATTAGCATTTAATTTCTTGCATTTAATGCGGCAACATTTATATCCAATCATAAGCTTGGTGTGCAGCTTTTGACTGTACACGTCATAATTATGCTGACGTCATTCTTAAAAAACATTCCCGCTTAGTAAAACGATCTGCGTTTTTGTCACTTTGCTCATAAATGACTCAGCTTATTCCTTAGCTGATTTAACTCTTCTCTCTTTGCACATAGGTACTCAGCTGTCAGCTAACTTGATGCAGCTGATTCTCCGATACGGCTGATTCACTTAGCTGATTCAAGAGTTCAGCTCTTTTTCATCTTTTCATGTTCCATCTCTTTTCTTTGAGTCTTCTGAGTGTCAACTCAGCTCAATTAACCCTAATTCATGCTTGAGTTCTTCAAATCTTGATTCACATAATGGTTTTGTGAATATATCGCCTAATGTTTATCGGTTGAGATATATTCAAGGTGATGTCCTTCTTTTCAACACGATCTCTTATGAAGTGATATCTGACATCAATGTGCTTTGTTCTTGAGTGCAATACAGGATTCTGAGTGATTGCAATTGCACTTGTGTTGTCACACATGATTGGAATTTCCTTTTCTTCAACTTCATAGTCTCTCATTCTTTGTCTCATCCATAAGACTTGGGCACAACAGTGCCCATGACTATGTATTATTCTGCTTCACTTGTGGAGGTGGCTATTGAATTTTGCTTCTTGCTAAACCAGAAATTAATCTATTTCAAGAATTTGACATGTACGAGGTACTCTTCTGTCAACTCTACATCCAAAGATAGTCGAGTCCGAGTAACCAATTAGCTTGAATCCACCTTCCTTAGGATACCATAAGCCAACTTCTTGGCTTCCTTTCAAATATCTCAAGATTCTTTTGGCTGCGAGTCATGTGGCTTTCTTTTGGAGCAGATTGAAATCTTGCGCATACACCTACAACAAAGGTGATGTCGCGCCCGCTTCTTTGTGAGATAGAGCAATGATCCAATAAGTGCTCAGTATCTTGTTTGGTCCACAGGCTTGCCATCGTATCCATATCCATTTTAATCGATGTATTCATTGGTATTTTTGAAGACTTCTCTTCCATACCAAATTTCTTCATTAAATCTCTGGTGTATTTTGTCTGACTTATGAAGGTTCCATCCTTTAGTTGTTTTACTTGGAGTCCAAGGAAGAATGTCAGCTCTCCCATCATGCTCATTTCAAATTTGCTTTGCATGAGATTTGAGAATTTATCACACAGCTCTTTGTTTGTGGATCCAAAGATGATGTCATCCACATATATTTGGACAAGCAGTATACTCTTCCCATCTTGAATTCTGAAGAAGGTTCTATCCACTTTGCCTTTTGTGAATCCGTTCTCAGTCAGGAATTGTGATAACGTATCATACCATGCTCTTGGTGCTTGTTTCAATCCATATAAAGCTTTCTTGAGCTTGTATACTTTATCTCCAAGAGTCTTCTGGTCAAATCCTGGAGGTTGTTCAACATACACTTCTTCCTCCAATAACCCATTAAGGAATGCACTCTTTACATCCATTTGATATACAATGAAGTTATTGTGAGCAGCATAGGCAAGAAACATTCTTATGGCTTCCAATCTTGCCACTGGAGCAAAAGTTTCATCGAAATCTATTCCTTCTTCTTGGCAATACCCTTTGGCTACCAATCTTGCTTTGTTTCTATAGAAAGAAAAGTGTATAGCTGAATGTTGTGTGATTCATATTCACACATGGGTCTTATTTATAATCATGAAATGGGATACAAGAAATATACAGTCATAAATACAAAGAATCAAAAAATGATCCACTAATTAGTGGCTTATCTAATCCCTAATTTGTAGCTACTGGTTTACTTACATAAATAGGATGATATCTAATCCCTAATTTGTATCTAATAATTAATTTACATAAATAGAACAATATCTAACACTCCCCCTCAAGCTTGAGGTATATATGTCATATGAGCCAAGCTTGTTGCAGATGTAGTCGACACGAGAGCCTTTAAGGGACTTAGTAAACATGTCACTAATCTGGTCACCGAGTTGAAAAAACCGGTTGTAATTTCTCAGGAAAGCACCTTCTCTCTTACAAAATGACAATCAATTTCTATGTGTTTAGTCCGTTCATGGAAAACTGGATTTGATGCAATGTAGAGTGCGACTTGATTATCACAAATAAGTTTTGTATCTTGTATGTCTCCCGGTTTTAGTTGTTGAAGTAGTTGCCTAAGCCATGTAAGCTCGCATGTTGCTGCTTTGCCATTGCTCGATATTCAGCTTCAACTTATTTTCGATCTGGCGACAATGTTCTCGCTTTTACTTAGCCATGAAATCAGATTGCCTCCAATAAGAACACAATATCAGTAGATCTCGATCGATGGTGATCTGCTCAATCGGCATCAGAATAACCGAGTAATTTTGGCGTTGCCTTTATTTTCATATAATAGGCCTCGTCCTGGTGCATTTTTGATATACCGAAGAATACGTACCACAAAGCATCCCAATGGCTATCACGAGGAGCATTTAGAAATTGGCTTACCACACTAACGGCAAATGTGATATCCGGTCTAGTGACGAGTGAGATAGTTGAGTGCGCCTACAAGACGTCGGTATCTTCCCGGGTTTTTAATGGCTCCCCCGACCCGGAAGAAGCTTGACATTGGGGTCCATTGGAGTATCGCAGGGCGACAATCGAGCATATTAGTCTCGGTAAGAATATCGAGTGCATACTTTCTTTGTGAGATAGTTATGCGGAGGATGATTGAGCAACTTCAATCCCTAGAAAGTATTTGAGATATCCCAAGTCTTTCGTCTAGAATTGTTTGAAGAGATGGGATTTAAGCCGTTCAATACCTCTCGTGTCATCCCCGATAATGACGATGTCATCAACATAAACAACCAGGTAGATGCACCATCCGGAAGAAGAATGAATGGAGAATACGGAATGATCGACTTCACATCTAGTCATGCCGAATGGATTAAGGCGGTAAACGGCCAAACCAAGCACGAGGTGACTGCTTTGCAATCCATAGAGAGAATGACGAAGCCGACAAACAAGTTTAGAGTTACCAGGAATCGTGAAGCCGGGGTTGGTCCATATAAACTTCTTCATGTAATTCGCCATGCAAGAAGGTAGTTTTAATATCTAGTTGATGAAGAGGCCAATTATGAATAGCGACCCACGGCCGAAAAGAGATGAAGCGAAGTAATTTTGGCAACGGAGAAAAAGTGTCCCCATAATCCGGACCAAATATCTGCGTATAGCCTTTAGCCACCAAGCGGGCTTTGAAACGGTCAATATGTCCATCAAGGCCAACCTTTACGTGTAAACCCATCGACACCCAATGATAGTCTTGCCAGACGGTAAGGGAACAAGTTCCCACGTGCATGGAATGTAAAGTGTCATTTCATCCAACATTGCTCGACGCTAATTGGGATCAGCCATGGCTTCACCTTTAGTTTTGGGAATAGACACAGAATCCAAAGAAGAGACAAAAGAGAAATAGGAAGGAGATAAAAGGTCATAATTTAAAGTGCATGCATAACGAGGATTAGGGTTGCGAGAAGACCGAGTACCTTTACGTAATGCTATAGGAGGTTCAGTGCGGCGACGTAGGCGGAGGCGGTTGGAGCGGGAGATGATGCTAGAGGAGCAGAGGAAGGAAGCATAGCAGAATTCGAGTTCGTCGTTGATAAGTAAGTAGAGGAGGTGGAAATGAAGTAACGATTGGCATTGGCGCTGGAGCAATTGGTGGAAGTGGAGATTATGATATTGGAGTGGATGAAAAGGGGCAAGTCTCGAAAAAGGTGACATCAAAGACGACAAGATATCATTGAAGTTGAGGACAAAAACATCTCAACCCTTTGGAGGCGTGAGTAACCCGAGAAAAATACATTTGAGAGATTTGGCGGTGAGTTTATCTTTCCCCTGGAGTGAGGTCATGGACAAAGCAAGTGCAACCAAAAATACAAAGAGGAAGAGGATAGAGATCCTGTTTGGGATATAAAAGAGAGTATGGAACCTGACGATTGTGAAGGACGGAGGAAGGCATCCGGTTGATCAAATAGCAGGCTGTGAGAATGGCATCTCCCCAGAAACGAAGAGGGACATTATGGTGAATAAGAAAAGTGCGAGCAATTTCTACCAAGTGGCGATTCTTTCTTTCTGCAACCCTATTTTGTTGTGGGGTGTGAGCGCTAGATGTTTGATGAATTATACCTTGTGAAGTCAGAAAGGACTGAAAAGTGGAAGACATATATTCACGGGCATTATCAATGCGCAAAACTTTAATAACTGTTCCAAACTGATTTTGTATTTCACTTGAGAATGCTTGAAATATATTAAAAACATCATAATGATTTTTCATTAAGAATATCCAAGTACATCGGGAAAAATCATCAATGAAAGTGACAAAATAATAATATCCTAAAGTGGTACCAATACGACTAGGACCCCAAATATCCGAGTGAACCAAATCAAAAGGAGACATAGCACTTTTATTGACACGAGAATGATAAGTCGACGTGTATGCTTTCCTAATCGACAAGACTCACATTTAATGAAGAAATGTTTGATAAACTCGGAACCATAAGACGTAATTTATTCAAACTAGGATGACCCAAACGTTGGTGAGCAAGAGCAGGAGAGATGGTAGACACACAAGCAATGGCGATGAAAGTTGGTATAATCCTCGAGACTCAAGTCTGCTCCAATCGTTCGTCCGCACGCCGTTCCGGACAAGAACGAGTTATTGACAAAGAGAACAGAATAATCAAGGGTGCGAGTGAGTTTGCTAATAGAAATTAAATTAAAAGAACAACCGGAACATAAAGTATGAGAATCTAAGGAAAGATTAGGAAGGGGTGCGTTTGACCAATGCCTTGTACTTTTATTTGAGAACCATCCGCCAAGGTAACAGAGGGCAATGAATCCAAAAGAGAAAGATGAGAGAAAAGTGATTCGTTACAGTCATGTGATCAAGCACCGAGTCAAGTATCCAAGGTCCAAGAGAGGATGATTGAGAAACAAAAGCTACAGGATTACGATCGAGCGGCGGCGGTGATATTTGAGGTGGCTGTTGGGCATCTTTGAACCGGAGAAAAGCAAAGATAATCGGCTGGGGATAGTAACATTTTCAGCGGCGTTTGGGGACGATAGTCCGAGCAACATGAGCAACCATAGATTGTTCGTGGGCTTTCATGCGGCATTCAACCTCAATATGGCCATATCGATGGCAATAATTGCAACGAGCACCACGTCGTTGGCCACCACGACCTCCACTTCGACCACCACGGTGAGGAGAGTGGGAGACGAAGGCGAGAGGAATCACTATGAGGAAGTGGTTTACCAAAGACATGTGGGGTGGAGAGATGCAACTGTGATTGTTCATTAACAATATCATAAGAGGGAACACTGGAACCCGATAAGATTTGATTACGGGATGAATCAAGTTCGGGTGGAAGGGCCAGAAGTGCAAGCACCATGAAAAACTTGTTGCGTTGTTCGGCATGGGTGGTGCATCACTAACAAACGGCATAAGTGTATCAAAGTCGGCAATTAAATGGTCGAGCTTACCAGGTAGTCGCACATCCATATTTTCCAATTTGATAGAAATAAGGTTGGACACCACACTATATAAACGATGAACGTCATTAGAATATACTTTTTAGCCTTGGTCCGGACATCATAACAAGTTTTAAAAGCCTGGTATTGCGGTCAAGATTGGGTGCAATGGAAAACCGAGGACACTACACAAAGAGGCGTCGATTTGCTTCCAATGGGCTTGCTCCGTTTTAGGAATATCATTATATTGTTTGGTCAAGTGGTCTTCACGGCCTTCGCCTTGAAACCATGAATGGACAGCAGCTGACCACGTACTATAGTTGGTGTTCATTCAATTTTTCACAAGGAATTAACGGGACGTTAGTGAACGCGCTGCAGGGCATTGTCGAGGAGGCCATGAAGAATCAAGGCAAGAAATGTCATATGGTTCACACCGCAATTGGAGGCACGTGGAGGCGCTGGACCGCGAACAGATTGTGGTTTCATCGTTTCACGCGCACGCGATACACGATGTCTTGTTCACATAAATTTTTTTTTTTAAAGAAACCTAAACCATCGATACCATATAGAAAGAAAAGTGTATAGATATGAATGTTGTGTGATTCATATTCACACATGGGTCTTATTTATAATCATGAAATGGGATACAAGAAATATACTGATCATAAATACAAAGAATCAAAAAATGATCCACTAATTAGTGGCTACCGATTATCTAATCCCTAATTTATAGCTCTTGATTTACTTACATAAATAGGATGCTATCTAATCCCTAATTTGTAGCTAATGATTTATTTACATAAATAGAACATTATCTAACAGTTTCTTACCACAGAGCCTTCCTCATTCATCTTGTTTCTGAACACCCATTTAGTGCCAATAACATTTTGAAGGGTAGGTCTTTGAACCAATTCCCATACTTTGTTTCTTTCAAACTGATTCAGCTCTTCTTGCATGGCTTGAATCCAATGTGTGTCATCCAATGCTTGTGACACATCTTTTGTCTCTATCTCGTGAGATAAAGCAAGTGAACATTGCTTCTTGTTGAGCTCGGATCTGGTTTTACACCTTCTCTTACATCTCCAATGATTAGTTCTCGTGGATGGTCTCTCGGCCATCTTACATTAGGTTGGAGTAAATTAGTGGATTGATCGTCTTCTTGGTGTGTTATTTTGATCAGCTCTCTCATCATCACTTAGTGCAGATTTTCCATTGTCTTTGAGACTCGGCTATCTCATCTTCATCGGGTTTATAATTCCGGCAAACTTCAACATAGGGACTCTTCTCGCATGGTAGTCGATTGACTTATCGGTGACTCTTCAATGTCTTCTCCATTTACATTGGGCTCATCAAACACCACATGGTTGGACTCTTCGTAACCATTGTCCTCTTGTTGAGCACTCAAGGCTTTAACAATTTGAATATCCCAAAAAGATACCTTCATCACTTTAGCATCAAAAGCCTTTAAATTGTCTTTGCCATTGTTGTGGATGAAGCATTTGCATCCAAATATTCTAAAATATGCAACATTTGGCTTTCTCCCTATCCAAATCTCATAGGAGTCTTTGTCATTGTCTGTTTATCATGCATCTATTTTGAGTATAGCATCTTTGTGTTTATTGCTTCAACCCAAAATCTTTTAGCGCCCTGCTTGACCTAACATGGTCCTTGTCTTTGCTTCTTTGAGAGTTCTGTTCCTTCTTTCTCGCAACTCCATTCTTTTGTGGAGTCCTTGTTGCGAGATAATTCATGACCAATACAATTTTCAACACAACTCGAGTTATTATACCATTGACAAACTCGGTTCTCATCGATCTTATTTTGATAATGGTTTGACTCTTCTCATTTTGGATTCTCTTCATCACCGTGTGGTAGTTTCTACAGGGTTTCTTTTTTTCTTCTTACACATGAAAATTGTCCATGTGTATCTTGAGTAGTCATCTACTACCACCAAGGTGTATTTCTTTCCACTTATGCTAGCTGGTTCAACAGACCAAATAGATCCATATGTAGGTGTAATATTCTTGTTGAAGATGGACATGTCTTTACTTTGAAGGATGATTTGATTTGCTTTCCCATCTGGCATGCATCACATACACTTTCCTTCTTGTATACTGAGTCTGGAAGTCCTTCCACAAGATTGATCCTTGCAAGCTTGTTAATTGTTTTGAAGTTCAGGTGACTCGCTTCTTGTGCCACGATCAACTTGATTGGTGTGCTCTTTGCTAGCAGACAAGTGCTTGGTGTTGCAGTTGACCAATCTACTACATACATGTTCTTTTGTCTGCATCCTTGCAACACAACTTCATTTGTTTCAGTGTCCTTGATTTGGCATACACCCATATTGAATCCAACATTGTAGCCCTTGTCACAGAGTTGGCTGATACTTAGCAGATTGAAGTTGAGTCCTTCAACATATGCAACATCTGTGATTTCTAATCCATTTTTCTTGATGGATCCAATGCCTCTTATTTCTCCTGGAGCTTCATTTCCTCCAAATATGACTTTTGCACCTCTAACCTCCTTGAATTTTGATAGATTTTTCTTGTTTCCTGTCATGTGTCTGGAACAACCACTATCCATGTACCAGGTTCCTTGGCACTTTGCTCCTTGAACCGCAATCAAGGAAATTAGGTTTTGGTACCTATACTTGTCTGGGTCCTGAGGGGTTAGTATTGTAAGATGATCCAACCAACCTATAGCCAAATGATTTGACTCTAAGAGGATGTCATCTATCAGTGCCATAATCATAATTAACTTTGGCAAATTGCTTGGGGTTTTAGGTTCATACAAAATTGTCTCTTTTGTCTATATGCCTGTGTATGTGTTTTAGCAATTGCTTTGTTTGGGTAGTTGTGATATCTTTGAGGATAGTGCTTGGGTGCATATGTGTCTTTGATGATAGCTCTTTTGCCTTTGGAATGGCCCTTGCCGAGTTCTAGGCCTTTGCCATTTAGGCTTATATTCCATAGGTCTTCTTTGCCGATAGTTCACATTATTCCAATCACTTGGCTTGGGTAATTTCGCCATTCCCATCATATGTGTTCCTTTCATAGAACTTCTGGGGCTTTTGGTAGCTCTCGCTTCTTCTTTCTGAGTATTTCCTATTTGGAGCTTATTTGAGGAACTCGGTGGATTTCTTCTCATTGTCCTCTCAAAGATACTCAATCGGTCGCATTTTCCTTTTCCTTTATAACCAAGGTCAGTTTGCTTGTGGTTGTGCTTTGGAATGAATGTGTGTGCACTATTTGGAGTTTTGGATATTTGAGATGCTTCATTACTTGAAAATCCTTTTTCCAAAATCACTTTTGGAGCTTGACTTGGTATAGAGGAATTAAATCCTAAGCCTGTCTTATCTCCACATTCTCTTTGGCTCATAATAAGATCATCCAAAGATTTAGATGCCTTAGTGAATGAGGCAATCACATTTTTGAGGTCATTCTCCCTCTTTTCTATAGCAGCTATCTCTGCTATTAGCTTAGCATTTTCAGCATTTAAACTTTTATTCTCATCGCCTATGTGACTTAGAGTACTCGGCTCCTTAGTTAGTCATGAGTTTTGACTTTTGAGTAGGTTGTTTTCCTTATTTAGTAGTGTGTGTGAGGATTTAATGTGTTCAAAGTCTTTCATCATTTTGCCTAATGAATCATAAAGATCAGTGGGTCATGAAGTGTGTGTGTCACAATCACTATCACTAGAATCTGAGTGTGATGAGTTAGAGTGTACCTCATCTTCTTGGTCATGTTGGTCTTGTTCTTTGGCCATTAGACGGATCAAGGCTTCTTCTTGAGTCACTTGAGTAGTCGGCTTCACTACTCTCCGAGTCTGCTGTGTCTTTTGACTTGACTGTCTCTCAGATCTCTCTGCGCAGCCCAACATTGCCTTTTTCTTCTCTTGTCTTCTTTCTCTCAAGACTTTTCTTTCCTCTTCATTCCCGTATTTGTTGACTACAGGATATGGGCAATCAATGGCATAGTGACCGGGTTGCTTGCGGTTCAAAGATAAATTTTCAACCTTTTGATCGATTCTTTCCATCCTTGGATTGTCGGCTCTTTGATACTCCACCTTTTGATGCTCTGTTCTTTTGGGTGGCCTATCTTCCTTGACTTGGGAGAGCGAGTGTCTTCGGAGGATTCACCTTTGCCTCTTTTGTAATTCTTGTTGAAGAATTTGTTAAACCTTTTAACCATCAGGGCAATCTCCTCTTGGTCAATGACTTCCTTGACCTCAACTCTTTTACCATCCTTAACTATTAGAGCAGCTATTTTGGGCACAGTTGTCTCCTCTAGGTCTTTTCTTCTCAGCTCAAATTCGTAGGCTTTGAGATCTGAGAATAGCTCATGGTTGGATGTTTTTGATAGGTCCATGGAGTGTCTCAGGGCCATGACTTTCATTTCCCATTCAGCTGGGAGACTTCTTAGAATCTTCATACACATTTCTTTCGTGTATATTCTTTTCCAAGTGCGAGATAGCTCATTGGTAATTTCTGTGAACCGAGCATCCAGTTGATCCAAGGTTTCTCCTGCAAGCATCTTAAAATTTTCAAATTTTTGTACAGCAACAGATAGTTTATTTTCCTTGATTTGCTCAGAGCCTTCACAAATCAAAGTTAGCTTATCCCAAATTTCTTTTGCCGTTTTGCATGATTTGACTTTGTTGAACATGGCTTTGTCCAAGGTTTTGTAAAGAATGTCCTTGGCCACATTGTCCAAGTTATATCTTTTCTGTCATCATTTGTCCATTCACTCTTGGTTTTGAACCATAGTGTCCAGGTGCAAAGATCTCTTCTTCTTCTTGCAGCAGCCTCTCCTTTACTTTGTGTTCACCTTTAAAATTTGGAGTGGCCCATCTTCTATCACTATCCACATTTCATCATGCAATCTTTGATAGATGAGCTCGCGATACGAATTTTCCAGTCATCAAATTCCTCAATAGTGAACATAGGGATGCGTGTCAAATTTGCTTCCATGATAATAATTTTGCTAAATAAAGAAGTTTTGAAAGATCAAGTGCTAAAGCAAGCTTTGAAAAATTTGGAGATCTAGTTCAGTAACCAGTGTGGAAGGCTCAATGAACCAACCGCTTTGATACCACTTGTAGGTCCCAAGGGGTGCGAGTGTAAGGTTTAGAAGGGGGGTTGAATAAACCTTACCAATTTTTCGATTTAGTCTTGTTAAAAGTTCAGAGTTAATATTTCACAGCTAAGTCCTTGATGGAAAGCTAAGTTAGTTAACCAGCAGAGTTAGGCACTCAATGACTGATTCGAATTTGTTGATAGAATAACTCACCGCTTAGTCTAAAACTTAACTTGACTGTGATATGATTTCAGCGGAAGACTTAACACCCTTGAATCTGGTTTAAGTTTGTTTTAATACTTGGTTTTAGCACTTTGTTGATTGTCAATTGGATAGCAAATTTATCAGCAAATATTGAAATAATATGCAAAAATTAAAGTGCTGAAATGTAAATGACACAACAAATTTTATAGAGGTTCGAAGATGGGGTAATTCTTCTACTCGTCTCTTCTCCAACTCCTGGAGGAATCCACTAAGTATTGATCAATGTACAAAGTGGTTATCAGTCCAGATGCAAGTCTTGATCACACAGCTGACTTGATCCTTTGGGACTCGATCTGCAGATGCCTTGGTCACATAGGCGGCTTCTCGACGACTCGGCCTTCTTCGCAGGCATTTTGCCTTGCTACTACAGCCCACTTGCTCAAGCTTCTTGGATTTGATCACGAAGCCCTCCAAAAACTTGAGACTGGTTCGACCCTGAACCTTCCTACAATCCTTTGTGGAGTGTAGACCCCTTGATTCTTCAAATGTTTCCTCTTCAACTGATTGAAGTCGTCTTTCCTTCACAGGTGAGTGTTGGATTGATTTCCTTCGTAATGTAGGCTTGAGGATTGAACTTGAATGACTTGAGTAGGTTATAGTTTGAATAATAGCTTTAAAGTTCCAGGTAACAAGGTAACCTTTTCTCAAATAGATTCCTCAGCCTTTTATAGTGTTCTTTTGAAAATTTGCCCGTTGAAGAGATAGGTTAATTTTCAAAAGACACTTGTGGTCGTTGGCTTGTCTTGTTGCAGTCCTTGGAATTGACATTTCCTCGTATGAATGAGTCTTGACTTTTCGAGTTCGACACAGTGCGAGCTTCCCATTGGTTTATTTCTTTTGCACGCTTAAGGGATGAGCACTTTAAGAAAGGTATGGAAGTATTACTTGTTTAAGTAATTTTCTTGACTTACGGCAACGGATCTCTTTCGATTATCTCGACTTGATTGCATTTCCTTGACTTCCCCAGGTAACTTCGAGTCAGCTTCCAATCATTGGATGACTCAACTGTCACTTCAACTGGAGACTTGGCTATCTTGAGTTGACTTGTCGACACTTCACTCGATTGCATCTCAGTTTGCACCTTGATCGAGTTCTGTCTTCTCTTCTTTGCCACACTCGTGCCCCACAAGCGGAGTCTTCCTTCTAGTCTCCAGTTGACTTCTTGCATATTCTGGCATAGGTGACTTAACTCAGCTCGAACAACCCTATCTATTACAATGCAATTTACAACAAAAATGGGGTGCCAACTTTCTATTCTAAGTTTTACATGGCATTCATCAAAATCTAAAAATTAATTTCCCAACACTTATGACTTGTTGTATCCAAAATCTTAAAACGTTCTTATTTTCGGGATAACAAGTCCGGTGATAATAATTTTTCAAAATATGGTTTATTATAATCGAACTATATATATTTGAGATTCGATATATTTTTCTAAGGGATTGCATTTCTAAAACGAAAAATTGAGATGTGTTTAAATCTGTCTCAAGGATAACTCGCGAACTTTTTAATCGTTAACTGCCGAGTATTTTACCTCATTTCGAGCTTGATTAAGACATAATGCATATTGAATGAGGTCTACGTTTGCATTTTGCACGTTTTTAAAACATAGGGGCAAAAAATCGGATTTTTGTATCAAATTTTGGATTTTCAAAACAGGACTAAAACAGTGGGCTGCCATGGCTTAGGCCGACCGGTCGCCCATAGCTCCGACCGATCGCCCTAAGCCTTGACCGGTCGCCCACTGTGTTACTTTGGTTAAAACCGTCTCTGTTCTTGTATTTTGGCATTTTGATGTCTTTCCTATCTATTTTGACCCCTTTGTCATTTGCACACACAATTCACTCTAAATGAGTTTTGTGGCACAAATTTCATATTTTGGGGATTATCTAGCTCGATTATCATCATCATTGCTCGTCTATTACCGATTGAATGGTAAGAATTCTACTCGTTTATCTCAATTGGGTTGAACCCTTGAGAACTTGGCTTATATGTATATCTCTTGATGCAATTCCTATATATTTGTGATGAGCATGATTATTGTTGATGGATGATATTTATAATATTTGCTTTTGGTGATGAAAAATTTGGCTTGATTACATTTACAAGGGCTATATACATTGTCTTTATTATTTGACGCCCGCCAAGTGTTCGATAAAATGTTTCAATAAAAAATTCATCACCTACATGATTCTCTCGATTTGAAAAGTCTTGTATATTTATAAGAGATCATGTTTTGCAAATCAAATGAGTTTTTATAAGCTTCTACAAGTCGTATGATTGACTTTTCCCTCATATTTGGTCTATAAGCTTCAATGTTCAAAATAGCTCGATACATCGGTTTAGTTGCACACTTTGATATAATTATATGATGTTTTTATCGTGCTAACATTCTTTTTGATGATTCCAAAGAGGGAGAAACAGGTTATAAGCTCATTAGCTCATAAAAGCTAAGTTAAGCTAAACAAAAGAAGCTATAAGCTATGACTTCCTAGAGTCATAAGTTGTGCATTATACTTAGTCCAATTGGTGTATGATGAACTTATATACTTGTCTAATGGTGTTTTGTTGACAGGGGGAGCTTATAAGCTCTTGTTCTTAAGTACAATATGTAAAAGCTAAGCTTTTAGCTTGTAGTTGATTATTTGAACATTACTCTTGATGTGCTTGTTGATAGGGGAAGCTTGTGCTTATTCTTGAATATATTCACTCCCTTATTTGGTTGCTTATGTATTTTGGAAATGTTAGTCGCTTCTAAACTGTTAGATGTTATTACCGGAAAATCGTTTTTAAACTTGTCCTCCTAATATTTCTAAAAATTGTTTTGGTTTGTAATCATCAAAAAGGGGGAGATTGTTTGATACATGTTTTTATCTTAATTTTGATGATTTTATTTTTACACCAAAACAATATTTTTAATTGTTGTCCGAATACTCCTAAATGATTTACAATGTTTTTACTATTTATTCGGAGTATTTCTTCAAGTTTTATTTTAGATAAAATTGGACAACACTTTTAATAATTTTATGTTTATAAGTTTCTACTTCAAAACAAGGTTCCTAAATGTTGTCTAAATACTCCCGATCGGTTTAAAATGTTTTTACTAAATTTTCGGAGTATTTCTTGAGGTTTATTTTCGACAAAAATTGGACAACATTTCTGTCTCGAGGTCAACAGGTCGCCCTATAGGGCAACCCGTACCTGAAGATGAATTTTGGAACAAAAAATGAGACGGATTTGAAATTGGTCAGGTCGACCAGGGTGTTGACCGGTGGCGTCGACCGGTCGACATCCCTGTCGACCGGTACCTGGGAGTTAGGTTTTGAAACAGAACAATTCATCCTTGTTTTATCATTGAGGGAGACCGGCTGTGGTGGGGGACGACCGGTCGAACCCTACGTCGACCGGTTATCCCGTGTAATTTGTTGTTATCTTCGTTTCAAACTCTCTTTCTGTGCGACCGGCCGCCCTTAAGTTTGACAGCAAATTTCTGACCGTTTGACAGCAGACAAACTTTCCTTAAATTGTGGGATTGATTTCTAACAGCTATATACTTGATTTTAATTGTATTTTTCTGTAGATTTTCAATCCCCAAGAGGAGTCTATGCTTGATCAATCATCTCCTATAAATATAGGAAGTTTTGGAGCTACCAATACAACAATTGAGATACAACACAACAAGATACATTCCAAGCAAACACTTGTTCTTCATAATTATTATTCTTGTTGTAATTTTGCCTAGCTTATCACTTTCACATTCTTGAGGTCTAGGCTATTCTTGATTACACTTGCACTCAAATTGTATTATCCATTATTGAGTTGTAATCTTGATTTTGGTCATCATTCAACACAAGACATCCTTGTGAGTATTCTTGTGGAAAGAATACACTTGGGTGATCTAGGTGATAGGTGTGTCAAGAGTGTGGTGCTCTTGAGGTGTTGAAGAATTTGGTATTCTTCAAGATTGAAGATTGTGGTGATCTTCAAAGGTGCCGTTGAAGGAAGATTGTGGTAATCTTCAAAGGGAGATTGTGGTAATCTCCAAAGGTGATGTTGAAGAAGAGTGTGGTGCTCTTTAAGGTGGTGTTGTAAATTGGTGTTGTATTAATTTTGGTAATTAATAAAAAACATTTCTTTTTGAAATCCATCCCGGACATACTGGGGTGGTAGAGGATTAGGCCCTAGGTGGGTTGAACCTCTATAAATCGACGCGTGTTGTTTACATTCCGCACCTTTTATATTGTCTTGGCTTGTTTTGTTCGAAAAAGAGGGCGAAATCGAAAAGATGGAGATAATCTATTCACCCCCCTCTAGATTATCGTAGCCGCTTGGACTTACAGCTATGAGCGAAGATGGGGGAAGGGTGTTATGAAACTCATGAGGGGTTCTATGATAATTGCTAAAGTTGAAAAGAACAGAAATCTTTATGTTTTACATGCTAAACTTGATTCTCATGTGCCAAATTCTGTGAATGTTGTTGCTAATCCTGTGTCAAATGACTTGGCTGATTTGTGGCATAAAAGATTGGGTCACATTAGCTCTAAAGGTCTTGACATTCTTCAGAATAAGGGTTGTTTTGGTAAAAACAAGCTTGATGCTTTGTCTTTCTGTGAATCATGTGTGTATGGTAAACATCAAAGAGTCAAGTTCCCCTCCCCTACTAACCCAAAACAGTCAGCTAGTACTGAATTGCTTGAATATTTGCATATTGATGTTTGGGGTCCCTCTTCTGTGCCTACTCATGGAGGAAACAGATATTTCTGTCCATAATTGATGACTATTCCAGGAAAGTTTGGGTGTTTTTAATGAAGAACAAATCTGATGTTTTTGATAAGTTTAAAACTTGGAAAACTCTTATTGAAAACCAAACTGGCAAAAGGATTAAAGTTTTGAGAATTGACAATGGCCTGGAATTTTGTAATCAATTAATGGACAATCTTTGTGATGAATATGGTATAAAAAGGCACAAGTCTATGCCCTATTCACCTCAGCAAAATGGTGTTGCTGAAAGGATGAATAGAACACTTTTAGAAAGAGTGAGGAGCATGTTTGCTACCTCTGGACTTTCTAAAAGATTTTGGGGAGAAGCTGTAGTAACAGCTACCTATTAAATCAATAGGTCCCCCTCAGTCACCTTGGAAGGAAAATACCCTGAAGAGGTGTGGACTGGGAAAGCTGTGGATTTTTCTAATTTGAAAATCTTTGGATGTGCTGCATTTGTACATCAAAAGATTGACAAATTAGAACCAAGTGTTAGATAAATGTTTTTATCATGATTTTGATGATTTTGTTCAAATGAGTTTTTAAACCAAAACAATGTCCCTAAATGTTGTCTAAATACTTCCGATCGATTTAAAATGTTTTTACTATTTTTCGGAGTATTTTTTGGAGTTTATTTTCGATAAAAAAATTGAACACATTTGTTTCAGGCTCGACCGGTCGCTCTATAGGGCAACCCGTACCTGAGTTGAGTTTTGAAACAGAAAAAGGGACGTAGAAAAAATGAGGGAGGTCGACCGGTCGACCAGGCACCGGTCGACCAGGCACCGGTCGACCGGTTGACCCCTGGGCGACCGGTACCTGGGAGTGCCCTCTTGAAGCATCTCTTCTCTGTTTTGTATTTTAAACACCCCCAACTGGTCATGGTCTAGGGCGACCGATCGCACCCCCTCCGACCGGTCCCCCTGTGTAAAAATCGCAGAAATTCAATTTCAATCTTATCTCTGCGCGACTGGTCGCACCCCTGTTTTATCAGCAAACTATCCGTTGAATTTTCAAACAGCTTTCCCTATTTTGAGGGATTGATTTCTAACAGCTATATTGATGATTTTAAATGGTTTCTTTTGCAGCAAATCACTCCCCAATGAGGAGCCTATGTCTGGAAATCAAAGCCAAGACCTCTACTATAAATAGAGGTTTCATTCAAGCAACAAGATACAACACTCTACACAAGCAAAGAGCAAACAAGCAAACAACTTTCATATATCTTGTTGTATTAGCCTAAGCACTTTCACTTGCACACACTTGAGGTCTAGGCTTTCAATTCTTGATTACACTTGTACTCATATTGTATCATTCATCATTGAGTTGTAATCTTGATTTTTGGTCATCATTCAACACAAGACATCCGTGTGAGTATTCTTGTGGTAAGAATACACTTGGGTGATCTAGGTGATAGGTGTTTGAAGGTTGTGGTAATCTTCAAAGGTGTTGTAAGAGGGTTGTGGTAATCCTCAAGGTGGTGTAAGAGGGTTGTGGTAATCCTCAAGGTGTTGCAAGAGGGTTGTGGTAATCCTCAAGGTGTTGTATTATTAATATTGGTAATTAATAAAATCTTTTTTTCTTTTTTGAAATCCATCCCGGATATACTGGGGTGGTAGAGGATTAGGCCCTAGGAGGGTTGAACCTCTTTAAATCAAAGTGTGCTATTATTTTCCGCACTTAGCATTTCGTCTTTGCTTGATTTTTCGAAAAAGAGGGCAAAATCTGAAAAATCGAGATAATCTATTCACCCCCCCTCTAGATTATCGTAGCCACTTGGACTAACACCAAGGTATATAAAATGTGTTTTTCTTGGCTACCCTGAAGGGGTTAAAGGCTATAGACTTTGGAACAGAGGAGAAGCTGGTTTTAAAACTATAATTAGTAGGGATGTTTTATTCAATGAACTTGAATTCCCTTGCTTTGTGCATCCTTCTCCTCAAACAGTTTCTGAAAATGACACTACTCCAAATGAGGTGGAGCTTCCTTATGTGTCTCCTAATATTATTGTTCCTGCCGATTCTCATATCAATGATGCTTTGCCTGTCAATGTGAATGATAATGATGTGCATATTGAAGATAACACTCAGTATGATAATGTGCATGATATGCATGATGATTTCCCTGATGTTAACACTGAAAAAGAACCTGTAGCTGATGCTCATGATGAATTAAATGACTATGTGTTAACTAGGGATAGAACTAGGAGGCATGTTAGAATCCCAAACAAGTTTGCTGATTTTCACTTAACTTCTTATGTGTTCTCTGTGTTTGAATCAATAGAAAATTCTGAGCCTAAAACCTATCATGATGCTGTGAACTCTGTGAACTCTGTGAAATGGTTGAGTGCTATGCAAGATAAGATGACTTCTTTGTATGTTAATAACACCTGGGAACTTGTCCCAAAACCTGTTAACTGCTCTGTGGTTGATTGTAAATGGTTGTTTAAAATTAAACATGAAAATGAAGGTGTTAGATACAAAGCTAGATTAGTTGCAAAAGGTTTTACACAGAAAGAACGCATTGATTACACTGAGATTTTTGCACCTGTTGTGAAGTTTGTTACTGTGAGAATTGTGTTAGCTTTAGTTGCTCAGTTTAATTGGGAACTAAAGCAACTTGATGTTAAAACTACTTTTTTACATGGTGATTTGGAAGAACAAATTTTCATGAAACAACCTGAGGGTTTTGAAGATAAAACCAAACCAAACTATGTGTGTTTACTGAAAAAGTCTTTGTATGGGTTAAAGCAATCACCTAGACAGTGGAATAAAAAATTTGACCAGTGCATGCTTGATTTGAAATTCTGTAGAAACCAATTTGATCATTGTCTGTATTTCAAACTTGATGCTAAGTCTCCTGTATTCTTGCTGATTTATGTTGATGATATGCTTTTGACTGGCCCATGCATTATGGCTATTGACTATGTGAGAAATTGTTTTAGTGCTAAATTTGACATGAAATTCTTAGGTGATGCTAAGAAAATACTTGGTATGAATATTGATAGGGATAGAAATAACTCTGTGGTTTACCTTCATCAATCTTCATATGTTGAGAAAGTCTTACAAAAATTTTCTATGAGTGATGCAAAATCTGTGAATGTCCCACTTGCTTCTCACTTTGTGTTAAGTAGGGATCAGTCCCCTAAAACTGATCTTGAAATCTCTTATATGCAAAACATTCCCTATGCAAATGCCATTGGATCTGTTATGTACTTAATGGCCAGTACTAGACCAGATATTGCATATGTTGTTTCTTGCCTTAGTAGATTTATGTCTAATCCTGGAATGGTGCATTGGAATGCTTTGAAGTGGTTGTTGAGATACTTGAGACATTCAACTGATTATTGCCTTAAATTTTCTAAGTGTGAAAATGGTGTTGTTTTAAAAGGATATGTGGATTCCAACTATGCAAATGATAAAGATAACAGAAAATCAACAACTTCTTGTGTTTTTACTTTGTGTGGTTCTTGTATCAGTTGGAAATCCCGACTGCAACACATTGTGGCTCTGTCTACAACAGAATCAGAATATGTTGCAGTTACTGAAGCCTTAAAAGAAGCCTTATGGCTAAAAGGACTTGTTTCTGAAATTGGTTTTCTTAAACAAAAGGTTGTTGTAATTTCTGACTCTTAATCTGGTATTCAGCTTTGTAAGAATCCAGTTTTTCATGACAAAACAAAACACATTGATGTTAGATTTCATTTTATAAGGGACATTGTTTCTAAAGGTCTTATCTGTCTTGAAAAAATGGCATCTAAATACAACCCAGCTGATATGGGTATTAAGTGTCTACCCTTATCAAAGTTTAAAACTTGTTTAAAAATTCTTAATTTTGACACTAGTGATTAGTTACCCGGTTAGTTACCCTTTCTGTTGGGTTTAACAGTTACTGTGCGTTTCTGTTGAATCCAAAACTATTGAATTGATATCTGCTCTGTGCTTATGTTAATTAAATGGGGGAACTTGACTTGTTGTGTGCTTGTTGAGATCCTTACTCAGTTACAGTTAGCTTAAGTGCTCCTGTAACTTAAGTCCTTCTTAGCTTAAGTACTGGGAAGGAAATCGGCAATGATGATGACCAGTTATTTTCCCTAAGTTTGTCTAATGATTCATAATGAGCCAAAGGTGGAGATTGTTATATTAATTGGCCCATTTTGTATGATCCATTAAGTAATATTCCTTGGCCCAAATCAGCAGCCCAATATGCAACAAGCCCAATGGGTTTAACCCATCTGTGAACTCGGGTCTTGGACCGGACTGCGGGATCTGGAAGTTTGGTCCGTGGATCCTCTTCTTCTAATCCTGTCCGTCCATCCTTGCCTTGTGATCTGGTTCGTTCATTAACCCTATAAAAACCCCTAACCCCGAACCCTAATTTATTATTCTCTCTGTGATTTTCTCTCTCTTCTCTCTCGATTCTTCTCTGAGTTCTTCGATCTCTCTCTCTCTAGAAATCTCACCACCTTGTTGTGATTTCTGTGTGATTCTGGGGTGTTTGTGTTAGATCTGAGTGTTATCTAACTAGTTCACCTCCTCTGTGGACTATTTCCCTATTTTCTGAGTGAGATTAGGGTTTGGGTGGTTCGAGGGGTTTTCTAGGGTTTCTTCTGGGTTTCGAGGGTTCAAACACTTTGGGATCTTGAGGGCTATTGTTGGCTTGGCTGTTTGGGTGCCATTTCTTGGTTCTCTGGTTGAATCACTGGTGACAACTTCGTGGTTTGGGAAAAACTGGTCCTGAGCCGAATAATTTCAATATTCGGATCTTAGGGTTTTATCCCTTTATATTTTGTGTTATACTTCATTTCTTTTCAGTTCATCTTTTGTATTTTTTAATTTCTGCATAAGAGTCTAGAGTACAAGTTTGTATAATAGGTGATTGAGTCTGTAATTTGATTTCGGTACTAAGTGTATCGATCTATTAGAGGTAGATAGATACCCAACAAAACTTACACAAATAGGGTGGAAAAAAATGTGTTCATAAAGTAGTCGAAAGCGGCGACTAGATTGCCATCTTTTAACGGTACCAAGCGAGCCGTTTCCACATGTAATTTTTATATTTTAATTTGTTGGCTACTGCCAAGGGAACATATTTTTTATTTCACTTTTAATGTTTCACTCTCTGTTCCACTACTTGTATGGTGGACACATTTTTTTGAATAAATGCGAAATATTATTAAAAATGAAAATGTCATGCAGTGCTTACAAGCCAAGCAGCTAGCTTTAAAATAAGCGTCTCGTTAAAACCTATCAAAGTAAAACCCAGTGGGAAAAACCTTTGATAGAAAAAAGAGTATTCTATAAAAGAAACAACAAAAATAACTTAAAATCGCAATCTAAATGATGGACGTTTATTTCTAGAGGATTTTCGAATGACATTGTCATTTGCTTTTTTTGTAGGTGCTTGAGTATCATCCTGATGGTCCTATCCTGTGGAATGTCGGCCCAGGATCCTCGAGCCACAATTGCCAGAGCCTTCATAGCTTCTGAGGAATCACGTGAGTGAAAGACAATCGGAGTAGTTGAGTAGTCGTCTAACTTGGTCTTTAAAGCTTCTAATTTGTCTGCATCAACTTGATCTTCTTCATCTGCCATATCTGACCAATGTTTCCGAGGAGCAGCGGCCATAGCCTTGAACCCCTCGGAAGGATCATTGGAGCCAAGGACATAATCATTATGAGGAAGGCTATTAGAAATCTTTTCCATTGCACGTTGCAAATTCGCCTGTCCCTGTTCATTCAAATTTGTTGCAATCACTAAATCATCAATAACCATTATGGAGACATGTTGTTGCGGTTGATAAGGAACCATGGCTCTATCTGTGTTGCCAGTATTATCCTCTGAAGACATAATCCTATCATTATTAGATTTGTGCTCTAAGTTCGTATTATCAAATACCACATCATTTGAATCAGCACCCAAAACATCAAAAGAATTCTTAGTATGAATACATGAAGAAGGTTCACCCTCCTTAACACGATCTTGTCGTCCCGTTACTTGCACCCAAGTTTCAGATTCAACTGCCTTACCCTTAGAAGCTGGAACACGATCCCGAACAGTGGAACGTCCGCGAACTGGACTTTTTTCCTTGCGCCCAGTGTCATCCTTCTGTTGTACCTCCTTAGATTTGATCTGACGACAATTTTTGATATGGTGCCCAACTATGCGACAGTTGACACAAAATTCCGGCAAATTTTCATAACTAAGTGAAACAAATGAACAATGTCCCACCCGTTCAACCATGATAAACTCCTGTAGAAGTTTATTTAAATCAATTTCGACTAAAACACGTACAAAATGCCCCACTTCACCGGTTAACGAGCGTCCATCTATTTGAATAGGAGTACCAATCGCACTAGCAATCTTCGCAATCAAAGAAGGATGTGAATACTCAATGCCTAATTCATAAATACGAACCCAGACTTGAGCCAACGAGGTGTTAATACAATAAGGATTGAAGCCCGAAATCCAATTAGTAATACTATTGTGTCCGGATTCAAATTCCATGAAGCTTTAGCAAATGTGAAGCCCCGATTTTTCCGAGCATATAATTGATCCTTATTGTCGTTTATACATTTGATCGACTATTTTACCGCGTCATTTTGACGGGTAATTATTAATAATATATACATTTTGTACTTTATTTAATTTTATTTAATTACTTGTGATCATGATCATCATTAATTCTATTTTGCATTTATGATCACTTGATTGATCATTATTACTATTTTTGTATTTATTAGTCACCTTAGAATTTTAAGAGACTATTTATTTTAGAGACTTTTACCTTATAGAATTAAGATTTTGATTTAGATTAAGTGATCATGAGACTTATAAGTGATCAAGGAAATCACTAATTATTTTGGAGATTGACATATTTCATCTATTATCATCAAATTTGGGACAAAAATAAATATATGGAATTACCATAATGCCCTCATAGTGGACGGCCAACATGGAAATTTTGGAGTAAAAATATCATCCAACTCTTATACACCTACACCTTATATTAGTCATCTTGTGTATAATTATACCATTAATTCAAATATTATACACATCATCTCTCACATTACTTCTTTAATATTATTTTTGCCAACATGTTGGAAGTCTTCCAACATTCCATTCAAACCAAGTCTTTCCCATACCTTTGACCTTAAATTGTCTCCCATTCATGAGGAAAAATGCAAGACACAATTTGAACAAAATTCCTTCCCCCTCTCTCATCAAGGTGGACGGCCATATGGCCATTTTTGTGCCAAAATTTCATTTCATTTTATCACTAACACATTCATCTCATACACAAAATCCTCCTCTTTCTCTCTAAAATCTTCCTACTTCTCTCTACTCTTCTTCTCACTTTCTTCTCCAACACTTAGAAACTTTTTCAAGAATTCTCTCCTTATTCTTCATAAAAGTCGAACCAAACCATACTACAAGGTAAGAAATTTTATCTTCAATCCATTTTTGATATCACCTAGTTCATCTCTTCCACCTTCTTAACTTAAGTTTGAATTTGATTTGGAGGTACATTTAGAAGACCATTTGAAGATTAGAGCTTGACATCATCTTGAAGAAGGACTTCAAGAATTGAAGAACAACTAGTAGAGAATTTGGACTACAAGGTAAGAATTTAGTACTAGACCACTTCTTTCCTATTCTTTTTATTTTTTTTCAAATTTTAACACCCTTTTTTCATTTTTGAGAAATAGGGGCTGACCTTAGGTGATTTTGGAGTTGAACCAAAATTTCCAATTTTAAAGCTTCAACTAGTCTCCAAACACCTACTACACAAGGTAAAGTGTAGTCCTTCTCATTTTCTTATCTCCTTCTTTTTCTCCTTAATTTTCTCTCATTTTTATAACTTCAAATTTTTGATATTTCTTGACTTAGGGGCTGACCTAAGAAGCCTCATCCAAAAATTGTGAAATTATCCTTTTATTTCACAATTTCCAATTTTAAGGTGGGTGGAAAAATATTTTCCAACTATTAGGTGTTTTTATTAAATGCATGTAGAAAATTTGATCATGAGCCTTGAGATATATATAATCTATGTATTTCATGTCAATTTTATGTATCAAGTCATGAAAATTCTCAAGAGTTGCTCAAAAGTACTATTTATTAAATTTTAGGTGCATGCATGTACAATTTAATGTTTTATTTGATGAATTCTTGTATGTATTGGACATGCATGTGTATGATCCTTAAATTCATCTTTTTGATGACTTATAACCTGTACAAGTCGAGCATAATTGATTAAATTTCAATTTTGGACTTAAAAATGTAAAAATAGAAAGTTGGTGGACTAAATTGCAAGAAAATGAAAGTTAAAGGACCCCTCTGCAAATTTCGAATTTTGGGACTGTACTCAGGTTCAAAAATGACTTTTGGACATTTTAATAAAGTTTTAAGAGTTTTAAGATAAATAAAATCAACCTTTAAAAGCCCAAGGACTAGATTGTAAAATTTTGAAAGTTTAAGGGCTACTTTGCAATTTTTAAAACTGCACCAGACCTAAACTTTAAAGGTACTGGGAATTACATATTTTAAAAGCATTCCAAAAATCCAAGTGTTTAGGGCTTGGAAAGTAATTTTACAAAAATTGAGGGACTAATGTGTAAAATACTAAACTTGAGGACCCAAATGAAATTTCCAGGACTTATGCAGCCCATGCACCTGGAAATACTAATTAACTATAACATAATTATATTTTGGACCCAAGGTTCAAATTTCATAACAATTGGACCCCTAAAAGCCTTAAAGGCAATTATTTCAAAATGGGACAAAAATGATATTTTCAAAGGTTAAAGGACCTACACATATTTCTTTTAAAAACTGCTTTTGTCCCAATATCCTACTAACCTTAGTGACATTTTCCAACTGGAATCACATTAAAAGCCCTTCCAGTTTGTGAGTTCCGATTATTTTAAACTTAAGGTCCGAATTGGCAATTTTTACAAATTTGGGGCCAATGTGAGAATTTTATAAAAACTCGACCTCAAAACTTTAAAAACCTGAATCTCTGGACAATTTAAAGAATTTAGGAACTGACCTCATAATTTTTCAAGGTCGGGATATTTAATTATTCAATTTTTAACCCCAAAAGTGTTGGTTTTTACAAAACGGGGCTAAATTACAATTTTTCTTTTATAAAGGACCTAACTCAAATTATTTTCTCTTTTAATAAAATAGCCCTGGACCCTCTGACTTGGAGATTTAATTAAATTATTTTATTTTCCCAAAAACCCTTGACTTATCGGATCAATTTGACCGATTAATACCCGATCGCGGAGCGACTTCCCGCCTTGCGATTTGAATCTATAACGGGACTTATGTTCCATCTAATCTTTCAAGATATCGAAGGTTGCTTATCCTTCCGATAATCATCTTCATCCAAAAACTCCACCAACGCCAAAATCGCCCTCGCGTTATTTTCAAAAGTTTTCCTGAACTGCTTCCCTGAATCAATAATACTTGACTGCCTGTACTTGTATTTACTTTCCTGCCTGAGTCAACTTGGTGTGTCGAGCTCACAGTCGGAATGGATACGTCGGGGGATGGGAACCGGCAGCTCGGCTGCTATTCCACTCTTCCGGCCCCATCGCCCTAATCCCATGGCGAGGGATGGAGTTTGTCCGAGGGAAGCGGGTCGTAGTACTTGAGGTATAATCATGATTATGACAGATCCGAGCCTTGCAAGCTCCACCGTGGATTTTGTCTTTGCCTATGGAGCGATAAGGTGACCGGTCTTGTACCATCCTGCCTGGGGAGTTACAAGGAAGAACGAAGGAATCGCTGTCTGATCCACACGATTCCGGAGTTATCGGACCCGTTTGGTTGGCGCTACAAATCCGTACGCAACCGCTACTTGTTTTGCATTGGTTCGCGCTACAAATCCGACGCAACCATTATCTACCTTGCATGGGATTGGCGTTACATTTCCGCACGTAATCCTACTGTCTCGATCTGAATCACATAGTGCCTGTGTGTGATGAATGCTATTTTCTTGAATCTGTATAAGTATATTACTTAAATATATTTATCACGACGCTTGTGGACTGTGTGTGAATTCATGCATCATACTCACGCGTTTTCATATAACTGTTTTCTCGCATTAACTATATATATCGCCACACTTGCACACGATCACCCCATCTACTGAGATTTCTGTCTCATCCCCACCTATTTCCTAACCTTAGATGAGGATTTCGTTGAAGATGCTGAACCGGCCCTGGATTGAGACCTTGTACTCCGTTTGTTGGATTTACTACTTCTTCTTGTTGTTGATTGGACTCTTTTCTTGTGTTGTTGTTGGACTCTTGTATTTCTTCCCATTACGGTTTGTAACTAAAGGGTGTAGGACCCTTTAACTTTAAGTTGTTGTTTTTGGTTGATTTTTCGGGTATGTAATTTGGATTATGGATTGTGGACTGTAAGTGGTATTTGTACTTGTTATTTATTTCACGCTATTTAGACTCTATTTCATTGGGTTCTCGTTGATATTTGTCTGGATTGTTTGGTTATTGTATTTAAGTTGTGGATCGTCGTCGCGTTCCGTTTGGGGCGTGACAGCAAAAACATGATTACGATCAGCAATATCATTGAATTGTAAACTGAAATAACCCTTACCAAGTGGTACCAAGCGCCAAGTATATTGAATTCTCCAAATGGCCTGCAATTTAGACTTGAACACGTCCAAAGAACTAGGCTTAGCACCCTTTGGAAGTATGAGGCGTCCTATCAATGAATCGCGCAACTCCGCTATACGTTGATTAAAAATCCCTTCATCTATAGTAACGGAATAAAAATCACCTTTCTTAACCGGGATTGTGTCATCTCCGGATTTAATTTTTTGCGCAAGAGATGGTTTTGCAGCAGTTTGAAAATTTTCTTGACTTTCTTGACCAATTTTTGTAGCATTCTTGAAGTTCTTTGAATTATCGCACGGACAGGACAACAAATTTGAGTTGTTAATTTCAGGAAATAAAGTATAATCAAGAACCAGGATGAAGAGGATGAAGTCAAGATCGCCATGGGAGACATCTTGGCGCCTGACCTTGGTGGACACATGTATATACATCCAAAATCAACCATCCATATTTATATTGTAAACACGTGTCTATCATCCAAAGAGTGGAATAGGGAGTGGAACACCAAAAGTGGAACAGGAAATATGTTTCCTAACGTCATCATTGGTGAAGCATATTACAATTTCAGTTTTTATTTATTTTAATGTTAAAAAGGTTATCTAATCAAGAATTAAAAAGTGAAATATTTATCTTGCCCACCCAATATCCTAACTAGAGCTGTCAAAATGGCCCGGCCCGGCCGGCCGGTAATGGGGCTGGATTGGGCTATGATTTTGTAGGCCCTAAAATATCTGGGCCTATTTGGCCCGGCCCGTTAGGCCCAAAACACCGGGCCAGCCCAGTCGGGTCGGTTGACCCGAAATATTTTTAATGTATTTTTAATACATGGGCTGGATTGGGCTCCCCAAAATAGCGGTCCGAAGAAATTCCAGGCCGGCCCGGCCCGGTCACTTTGACAGCTCTAATCCTAACTAATTACATTCTGGTTGTAAATATACTTAGTGCATATTATTATACTTTTGCTATAATTTGTGCCTAGTTTAAGTATATACTTGCTACTACCACTAGTTTGTAGTTCAAGTGGTATTACTCATTCTTTGCAAGAGTGTTGACCAGTGTTTGAACCCTTTATCTTTCAGTTTTTTTGAAATTTATTCTCTACCCTCCAACCACTCCTCCCAACTTATTAATATATATATATATATATATATATATATATATATATATATATATATATATGGATAAGATCATATGTGGCAAGGGCCTTACCATGTGGCAGTGTGGATCAATCTAAGCCACTATCTTGTTTAATCCTAAGGCCCTTGTTTTTTCGAATTTTTCTTTTTTTTATATATTCAACTCAGCCCATTTAAGGGCATAATGGGAATTTTGTACACATAATCATATATCTGTTTTTGGTAACTCCCTCATAATCCTCCTTTTTTGGGATTTCATTCAATCGGTTCCTACTTTCTTGCAATCTCAGTTTTCACAAAAAAAACAAAACCTTCTTTTCCTCTCTTTCTTCTTCACTTTTCCAACCCACCGTTTCTTCTCTTTCTCCTCCATTTCTTGTTGCTAGCGAGAACAAGAATATCGTGTCGGTTTTCGAAGATTTTCGGGTTCCATTTCGACATCAAAGTACCGAACGACCTTGGTAGTATTGGTAAAGGTCAGATTTTTGTTCTATTTTTTCCAATTTTTTGAGTGTACTTTTTTGTAGTAAGGGTTTATCCTTCATTTTTTCTTCATTTTTCGTCGAATCATGATGATGTTTTTCTGGGTTTTGGGTGTTAGTTGCAGTAAGTAGAGCACACATTTTTTTTATTTATTTTGAATCTCCTAGGGTTTTCTTCGTCGATTTGACACAATCTCTCTTTTTTCTTGCTTATGGAAATATTTGTTGTGCGAAATGTGGCAGATTTTGGGAGAGATATTTTTGTATTAAATTAGATAAAAACGATGTATATTTAGGTAATGGATTGTGTAATGTTTATGTTATTGAAATTGGGTTTTCGTCCTTTCTAAGGGAAATCATTCCTTTTTTATTTGGTGTAAATTTGCGTAAGTATGATATATCGTTTAGTACTTTTGGTATAAATCTTCCACTAAATTAGCTCTTTTTTCGTGTTTCTATTTGCTGAACCACCTTGTTATTTTGGTGTAGATTATCCCTAGAATGATATATGTTTTCCTACCTTTCGTATATAAATAAATAGGTTTTGGTATTTTTGTATGACCACTGCACAAAAAAAAAAGGCAATGTATATATGTATCGGTGTACATTTAGTATTGTTATAATATCATGAATATGTGTTTTGATGCATTGTTTAAGTGTGGCAATTTGTATAGAATGGACATACAAATGATGTTTAAATAGTATTAGTTTCGTATACAGTTAGAGTATATTTAGTGCACAATTAGTTTAGATGTTGTATTCTATTTGCTACACATAGTGTAATATTTTCACAAATGTTTCTCAATTCCAGGTTCAATGGCACGAGGAAACAGGAAGAGACCTGCATCTCCAAGACCGCAAAATCTGTTTCAAAGCTTCGATGCCCAAACTGAGGACAAGATCCGTGCCTAATGTTCTATCGGGCGCATTGGTTCGTCTCAACAATTTTCAGACTAGAGTTGTAATTGAAATGGGCTTCGGTAGTTTGTGGGGTATAAACGTTGAAGAATTACTGGGGAGGTTAATTTATTGGTTGGTAGAAAAGAGAACATTAGGTGTAATTGCTGATAGTTTTGGTGTATACACGTTTAATAAATGAGTCCCTGATTTTTTTAACGCAGTTGTTTAATGAACCGTGTCAATGCATAATTTATAAGCAATTTTCGTATTGTAGTACTTTAACTGCTGATAGTTTTTGGATTTCAATGTGATTGGTTAAAAACTTAAACCTCAATTTATATTACAAACATACAATTAACGTTGTGTTGGTATACGATTAGTAGTCTTTTGGCAGACATATAGATTTAAAATTGGGAACGGTATTAAAATACCAAAAACATGAACACAGAACAAGTTGGCTCATAATCACTGATGACGTTGTGTATAATTAACAATAAATAGGCACTCATGTAACAATTACACACTCAAAGCATTTATGCTTTAGGTCAAGTTTTTTTATTTAATTTTCAAAATATACAATAGTTTCAGTATTATTATACAATATTCTAAATTAAACATCTAACAATGCACTACTGAATGTTTATATTATCACCAAATATTGGTCAAGTGTATACCAAAATATGATTTTATGGTACTGTAATGGAATTTTTGTACACCATAATTTTTTTGATTATAAAACACCGAAGTATGCATATATATACACCAAAATATGCTTCTAATGTACAATATTATCGTTTTCTATGAATTTGGTGCAGTTTTCTCTTTTTCCTGTTTTTTATCGTGAATGTAGAGTGAAAAAGATTACAGAATCCGTTATTTTTGCCCCTAATTCAGCGTTTCTGTTATGGAAAGCTGATAATCAATTTACTGTTATGACAAGATTGTAATCAAGGAGATCCCTTGATTATAGGTTATTAATTATGGTATTTAACTACCCATTTTTTGTGGATTACGGAAATGCCCTTTTGGCATTAAAAATAATTATAAAATGGTGTTTTGTAGGGCTAATCTAAACCATTGATTGTTTAGGATGTAGGGATGGGATCTGTCCATACTGCCGCATGGTAAGAGGCTGCCACATGAGATCCCATCCCTATATATATATATATATATATATATATATATATTTTTGAGAAAAAGGGAAAATATTTTATTCATTCATATCCAAGTGCAGCAAATCACAGATAAACAAAAGGGGATAGACCTCCCAGTCCATGACGTCAGGCATAGAATCAGTCGCTTTAACAAGACAATGAGCAACACGATTCGCTGGCCTCCTAATAAAACTAAAAGAAACAAACGGTAGCTCTTGACTTAGACTCAAACAATCATCAATAACATCCTTAAAATATGAAGTGTTTGATGAAAATCCTCGTAGCGCTTGAATAACCACCAAAGAGTCCGATTCCAAAACGATGTTAGCATTTATGCCTCTTCCCTTAATCCAAGAAAGAGCCTCTTTAACACCCAAAGCTTCAACTAAAGCCGGATCCGCAATCCCCAGAGTGACACATCTTCGAGCAACAACAAAAGCACCCTCTGAATCTCTTAAAATGCAACTATATCCTATCTTTCCCATTTGCTTGAAAATTGCCCCATCAATGTTACATTTTAAGTCCCCTGGTTTGGGTTTGCACCAGACAACAGCACCATCTTTTTCCTGAAATCTTTGTTCAACATTCTCAAAGAACTTGTGCTATTTCCCACTGCAATAAAACTGAACTTGCAAAGTTCAACAACTCCCCTGCAGAACGGCTTTTCCCATGCCACACCAACTCATTCCGATTTTTCCATAATGCCCACAACACCATAATCACCATCCTTTTCTCATCCACTGATAAACATCCCCAATTCGAATTAATACAATTCAGCAAATCAGTACACCCACTGGTTCGAAATGGAATAGATGACGAACTCCAACACAACGTTGCAAAAGGGCACGATAAAAAAATATGAGAAATAGATTCCGAACCGTTATTGCAAACTGGGCAACTAACCGAAATATCTACTTTCTTTTCTACTAACCTGGTTCGAGTAGGCAAGATGTTTTGGCATGCCCGCCACACCGAGTTTTTCACTTTAGGTGGAACCTTCAAGGCCCAGAAGTTTTTCCAATTGAAGTCAGCTTTTATATACGGCGAGCTCATTCCTTCACACAACAATATGTATCCGCTTTTAACAGTATAATTCCCACGGTTATCTCCCACCCAAATCCACGAATCAGCCCTGTGTGAACTGGACAGAGGAATTTGGTAGATTAGCTGTTGATCCCTTGCCTCAAAAAGGTCCTGAATTAAATCTCTATCCCATTCCAATTTGTCTATTTTCATCAAACTATGTACCATGGTATCTTCCAGCCCTTCTATTCTTGGTGTCTGAATATATGCATTATTTCTATCTGGTAGCCAAGGTTCTTCCCATACTCTTATGTTTCTCCCATGACCCACCTTATGAATACACTTTCCAGTCATTAAGTGTTGTGCAACCCATATACTACGCCATGTAAAACTCGGATTATAGCCCAATTTTGCTGATAAAAAGTCCGTGGATGGAAAATATTTAGCTTTTAGCAGCCTAGACGCCAACAAGTTCGGATTCGAAATTAATCTCCATCCCTGCTTACCCAACAGAGCCAAATTAAATTGGTGAAGCTGGCGAAATCCTAAACCTCCCTTCGATTTCTGAATACACATATGATGCCAAGCAAGCCATTTGATCCCCTTATCATTCTCATTACTATTTCCCCACCAAAACGAGTTCAACATCCTTTCTATCTCCAAACATAACTCCTGAGGCAGCAAAAATACACTCATTGCATAAGTTGGAATTGATTAAGCCACCGTTTTTAATAAAATCTCCTTACCAGCCCTTGATAACAATTTACCCTTCCAGCCTTGTATTCTAGCCCAAATCTTGTCTTTAATATAAGAGAAAATCTCTTTCTTTTTTCGACCCACTAGGGATGGTAAACCGAGGTAGTGGCCATGATGGCGTATAGAATTTACCCCAAGAATATCACTCACAACCTTTTTATCATCATCAGCCGTATTCTTGCTGAAAGAGCAGATGATTTCTGCAAATTTATCACTTGACCCGACACCTTAGAATATGCTTGAAGACATTCTTTTAAGGCCATTGTTTCAGCAGGGTTGGCTTTGAAGAAAAAGACGCTATCATCCGCAAAGAAAAGATGAGAGATACTCGGGGCACCTCTAGCCACTTTACACCCGTGTAGCAGACCTCTCCTTTCGTACTCTTGTAGCATAGTGGATAAACCTTCGGCACACAATATAAATAAATACGGAGATAAAGGATCACCTTGACGAAGGCCTCGCGTAGGGATTATTTGATTCGACTCAAACTCGCCATGAACCACCTTATATCTCACTGTTGTAACACAAAGCATTATCAAATCCACCCACTTAGAATTCAAACCAAGCTTTGAAAGCATTCCCTTAAGAAATGGCCATTCAATGCGGTCATACGCCTTACTCATGTCGATTTTCAACGCTGCATATCCAACCTTGCCTTGACTTTTCCTTTTCAGATAGTGGTTAATCTCAAAAGCTACTAGTATATTATCAGAAATTAACCTATTCGGCACAAAAGCACTCTGAACCTCTGAGATTATTGATGGGAGAATTATCTTCAATCTGTTGGCTAACACCTTTGAGACTACTTTGTACAAGACATTGCACAGCGAAATAGGTCTCAAGTCAGTGATATACTCAGGATTCTTCTTTTTTGGAATTAACACGATATCCGTATCATTCAGACCATCCGGAAATGAACAACTTGTCAAAAATTGGAAGCATTCTTGGGTGATGTCCTTACCAGCAATATCTCAAAATTTCTGATAAAACCCACTGGAGACTTATCAGGATACATAGCAAAGACAGCTCTTCTTATTTCCTCCTTCGTAAATGGCTCTAGCAATAATTCGTTCTGCTCTTTCGAGACTTTCCTCCGAATATTATTAAGAAAATCATCCACTTGCTCCCCTGCAGCTGTAAATAGGTTGGAAAAGTATTGGGTTATATGATTCCCCAAACCACTTTGCCAATCAAAAATATTACCATCTTGATCCTTCAAAGTATCGATGGTATTATTCCTTCTTCTTTGGTTCGCAGTCGCATGGAAAAACCTCGTATTTGAGTCTCCCTCTTTGAGCTAAAATACCTTAGCTCTCTGTTTCCAAAAGTCCTCTCTTTGGGCTAATAGAGAACTATATTCCTTCTGTGCATTATTGTAACAATTAATAGATAAAGGATCACTTTTACCTCTGGAAGCTTTCATTCTCCACTTTGTATCAGAAATCCTCTTGTTAAAAGAGAGTTTATGTTTCTCTCCCCATTTCTGTAAGTATTCACCCATGATACCACTTCTATTAATAATTGGACAGCCCACACTTTTATCCCAGCTTTTTTGAACAATACTGCGGCATTCCGCTTCTCGAGCCCAACCATTCTCAAATTTGAATCTTCGAATTTTGGGTGTAAAATTAATTAAGCCAACATCAAGAAAAATGGGGGAATGGTCTGACGTGGTAGCTTCTAAATTCCAAACCTTGCAATTTGAAAAAATTGACAACCAATTATGGGTAGCAAGAGCTCGATCAAGGCGTTCCTCCACCCAATTTGAAGATCCTCGACCTCGTTCCCATGTAAATTGGTATCCAGCCATCCCAAGATCCACCAAACTACAATCATTAACAGCTTCTCTAAAACCTGAAAAAAGCCATTGAGGATGGACACCACCACCCCTCTTCTCCGCTGGATAGAGCAAGTCGTTAAAATCGCCGATACAACACCACGGAAGAGAGGACTGAGTACATAGGTTGCGTAGAAGGTCCCATGACTGTCTTCTTCTATGGCGTTCTGGATATCCATAAAATCCCGTAAGTCTCCATGGTGCTTGATTTTTAAGCGACACTTCGACATCAATATGGTTCGTTGAGAAGCTCAGAAGTTTTGCCATTTCCTTTTCTCTCCAAAACATTGCTAACCCTCCTCCATGACCGATGCAGTCAACCACAAATAAACTTTCAAATTTTAATTTCTGACGAACAATCTCCAATCTTTCTTTCTGACTCATAGTTTCCACTAAAAAAACAAAATTTGGCTTTTTAGTTTGGACCAAGTCCAGCACTTGAACCTGTCCGTGGTTGCCAAGCCCACGGCTAGTTCAACAGAGGGTACTCATTGCTTTAGGTGGGCCTGGAATCCAGGACTCACCTCTAACACGTTTTTTGGAATAAGGTTGGAGTTTGTTTCATAACTAAGCCCAAATTCAGGCCCAAGAGCATTACAAACCTCATCCTTAGAGCTCTCCACACGGCGTCGTTTCATATCCGTAATTATTATCTCTTCAGATACGTTTTCCACCAACCCCTCTTGCATGTAAATGGGGTTACCATATATAACATCCACATTCACGTTAGTAGCTCTATTAACGCCTGCATTATCGGCCCTTTCTATGGACTTACCTTTTCCACGATTAACATCCTCCGTAATTTGTGGCCCGAATCTGCTTGTTTCCATCTCCATATTCTTAGTCGTTACACTTTCCTCTGGGCTGCCGGAATTCATTTCCGGCGGAACATTGCGCAATTACGAACTTTTAGCTTGTGTATCAGACTTGCGAATTGGAGCCCTCAACCACGACCCAAAGAGTCTTTCTTCAGGGACTGTAGGCATATCGTAGAGTTTCTCACAAAACCTCTCTGAATGTCCCAAACAACCACAAAAGAAACAGAATGTAGGTAGTCGTTCGTATTTGAAGTTTATCCAAACCCAATCACCACTCGCCTTCTTGATTTTCATTCTCCGCTTGATAGGGTTACGCACATCAAACAGGACTCTAATTCGCATAAAATTCTTCCAACCACCACTGAAATTCTTTGGATCAGATATTATGTATTCTCCAACATAATTGCCAATATGTAACGCCCCAAATTTAATAAACCCAATATAGTCACAATAATCCCAATTTTCATAGTACAACTCCAAATACCAATAATAACTTAAGCTCCACAAACATATTTGTCCGAAAGTACGATAATTGAAAACTTATAATACGAACGAATCTAAGTCTACTAAAAAAAAATTTTCAAAGTAAACTCAATCACACAACCTAAGTATATTAAGTATTACAGCGGAAGTCTTAACTTATAAACTTAATAATAACAAATAATTCCTCAAAAATTAGTAACCAAAATCAGTACAATTACGCTTTGAAATACTTAGGGCAAAAATCTGAGAAATGGCACAACATGTTTCGGATTCTGCGTTACTCATGTATTTGTGTCCGTACTCAAGTTCGTCGATCTCTGAAAATTTTTAGGAAAATGTGGGGTGAGCTAAACGAGCTCAATGGGTAGGGGAATGGGAATGCAAGAGTTATTAACGAAAACTCGAAACAAATTATTTGAGCTAATTACTTCGTAAACAAAAAAGGTTTTATGGGTGCAAATGAATGCAAAGATACAAAAAAAAATATAAATTGTACTAACCTCGCGAGTTTTAGGTTGCTGCATCAAATACGATGTTAACACAAATACTGAGTAAAATAATTTCTGAGATTCAAGTCAAATTTAAAATGAACCAATACACGAAAATAACGCTGGGCCGATGTGGAATAAACACCGCACCCTAACGTTCCAAATAAAGCGACTTTAAAACGGACAAGGTTCTATGCCCCATTTTAAAACCAAAGAAGATACACAAAATAAACGCAGGTCGATGTTGATCAAACACCGAACCCTATTGCGTTCTCCAACTCACCAAGCCGAAGCCTCCCGGCTCCTTATTCCTCCCAAGTGGCTCGACGACTCTTTAGCTGTGGGTTTATACCCAGAGTTCGTCATATTCCGGAATATACCAATACTACGACCCAATTTCTGCCGCCGTCTCCGGTCCGACCAGAAAAATGGGAATAGGCACATGTGTAGTCAAGCAAACACCAACAGGCGACCTGTTCGATTGATTGCCCAAACTACACACGCCAAACGGGTTTATCACAAAACTCGGAAAACCAATTTCAATGTCAAATAAACGAGAACGTAATGAAAAAGATATTTCAAATCACATATTAAGCTAATCAAATTAACCTTCTAAAGTTCCGTTATCATTTGATAAACTCGCATATTATATCGTGACTTCTTATACTAAATTCAAATTAAGCAATTTTCATATAGCATCCACAAGTTTAGCTTTTACATAAAGTAATCTAAAAGAAAGCAATCCTATATACGATTTCCAGCTTGTATTATTATCCCTAATATAACTTTAGCGATAGTTCCAATTATAAATCATATATTTTAAACAAACAAAAAAAAAAACAATACTTGTACAAAGGCAAATTTGTTAATCCTAAACTGAAAATTTCATTATTTTAATCCTCAGATTATTTTCCGATTTTCATGTCACTCGTCGGTTCTCTATTTATTAATGGTTCAAATACTAGGTTTACTAGGATTATTTCAACTCCAAAATGTACATATCTTCAAGTGTACTATACATAGTATTAACTAAGAACTGATAACAATACACTTTTAATGTCAATAGCTAATATATATATATATATATATATATTGAGGTTAATGAACCTAACTGTTATATTAGTATGTTAATATTATTTTGGATTTGCGAATCCTAAAATTACTCTGTTAAGGTGGCTTAAGAGTTTATGAAGTTTTAATTCTAATCATTTCAACTAAAATTCTAGATATAGGATATACACAAAACATATTAATATTAAAATCTTAAATTCAGTCTTATAATCTACCAAAAAATTTTATGGTCCTTGGTCCAACTATTACTAAATCCATTAAATACAACACTGTCAATATTAAAAAGAATCATTTACACCACTAGGTAACTATCAACATAAAATAAACATATTAAAGCATATTACACAACAAATTTATGCAATGCAAGTTCATGATTCCCTTTCAAATTAAAAACCCTTTTGAAGATATTTTACCCACATTTTTAGAGTTCAATTCGAGGAACTAGTTAAACTCCAAAGTAGCTTCTCGAAATTCTTTTAAGCGAGTGGCGAGTAGTAGTGATGGTGGCGGTGGCGTTTGGCAGTGAGGGTGGGGAGAGGAAAGGAGAAGAGAAAGAAAAAGAAAAAGAAGAAAAACAAATCTTGCCGGCGGCAGCCGCCGACGGTGGTGGTGGCTGCGGCGGTGGTGGTGGTCGTCGGGGAGGGGTGTGGCCGGCAGAGTAGAAGAAAAGAAGGAATGAGAAAAAAAAAAAAACTATATGGACTGCCAAATTTTTGCCGCGGCGGCCGACGGCGTGGTGGTGGCGGCCGGCGGTGGTGGTCGGCGCCGCTAGGGAGAGGAGGGAGGCCTTCACATTTTAGTGTGTGTGAGTGTGTGAATAAATCTGTAAAATGAGGCTAACCTTAGGGTTTGAGGTATTTAAAGACCTCTAAATGGGTGGGCTTTTCTCTTGGGTTGGGCTTGGGTGTGGGTTTTAGTTAAATAAAATTCTTTGATATTTTAAATATAAAATTGGGCTCTTACTTTGTCCGAAATTCTTTGAATAAAATATAAAAATGTAGGCTTGATCTTGGGCTTTTTAAATGAAATGTTGAAAATGGTTAAGACTTGGGAAAAACTATTGGACTATGAATTTGAGAAAAATGAAAAAAAACTAATCACCAAGCTATAACTAATTTAAAAGCCATAATAAACTAGAAACCACATAATCGACAAATAATAGTATTCTAATCATAAATAATAAAAAAGATATATATATATATATATGCATATATAATATAATAGGTAACTAATACAATAATAAGATAGAAAAAAAAACTAATTCAAATTGCAACAAATTAAGTCTCAATGGTAATTGTAATGTCAAATAGATATTGATAATTGTCCTAACTCCATAATTAGTATTCAATTAAATGACCTAAATTATTAGAAACATAATATATAAATAAAATTCTAGGTTTATTGAATATGGGGTATCACATACTCCCCCCCTTTAAAGAATTTGGTCCCCAAATTCCTTTTCATCATAGGAAAATTGTAGATCTAACAATTTCAAGCTTAAAGTCCCAAGTCGCTATTTACTTCCTTTCAAGCTTAACGTCTAATTCCCATATGGGTTGGTTGTATATCTTATCTATACCTAGGTGTCATAACATATAACTAATATTGATGGTAAAGTCCCCAAAAGATAAATTTCTAGATTCCAATCATCGATCTAAAAAAATGACAACTTACTACTAGTGACCTCTGAGTTCTTACAAGATCAGTAAAAAATCCAATCCAAGGGCAAGAAATTCCAGCTACTCTTAATGATCAAATCTAATCTTTAATTCAACCTTAGCCGAACTTTAATCTATAAAAATTCAATATTTTAATCTATATCACACAATCATCCAAACTAGAACTTAAACTGAAAATTCGATATCATCAAATAGTTGCAATCTAATCCCCCAAATATGATCTTACCCTGGTTTTGTTTTGATTTCTTTGTAGTTGCTCAGTATCTAAAGTCGCCAATTTGAGGAATTATAACTTTGTCTTATTCGGGAAACCCAAACTCAAACATCTCCGTGATGGCAGTCTAAATCATCAAATCTCTTCGCACATGTTACCTCATCATAGACTCCTCGACAAATTCATCTTAATAATGCTTATCAAATAAGTTTTTTATTGAGAACTACGAGAATAACTAAAACCAATATGACGCATTTTCACAAAAATATCGTAGTGTTAATAGACCTTATAATTCATATCATCTAGCAACTGAATCAAACCTTTATATAAATCAATTACTTAATCAATTTATCATAACTTAATGTACTTCAAATCATCAATTTGTTTTAATCAATGTCCACATGTGACTTAGAATGATTACTTCAATCGCAATATAACGATCTAACGATTTCATTTCAGTCCACCCAACTCAAATACCATCAATAAATTTAAGCCTCTGAATACTCAAAATAACTGAAACCTAATGTAATCCACCAAATAATTCTGCAAAATATAGCTTACAACATCTTACCATTGTATATAGATAATATTCATAATCGTCCATCAATAATCCACGAAGCGGTATTTAATTACTATACCCAAAAGGCAAGTTGCTTACATCGATCTGTCACCATAGTGTTATCATGTATATCACATTGCAATTGGACTCGCCTACAAAATACTTAATCCCAAGCTCAGTTGTAAGGTAATGTTCACCTTATCACATAAAATAAACCATAGTCTAGCTATCAACTCTAAGTTAATAGGTAACTATGAGGATATTAACCCCAATTATTACGCACCTTATTTTTGTCAATATCTCTTTTTTTCTTGAGAAACTGTTTCCTATCAACCCTTTAAATCCATTTCCTCTTTTCATTCCTAACTATAATCAACCCATATGTCAGTATAACATCAAGTTGATCAATTAAAATGGTATGCCCTACACACTATATAGAACGGAATAATGACGTTATCTCAAATTAGTATTCCTTAAATAATCACCAGGATTCAAACCTAAAAATATTTTATTCCAATAACTCATCGATATCCTAAGTTGGCCCATAAGTAAATCATACACATAAGTGTATCCTAGTAGTTATTAACTCTTTGTCAAACTTATAATCTAGGTACCTCAAGTCTCAATTATAACTTAATAATGATACAAGTAACAAGACTTGACGAGAAAAAGAGAACGTCACGACCTCGACATAAGGTAATGTCTACCTAGATCAACATCTAACCACCATATAAATTGACTATATATAAGATTCATACTTAGGTATATAATTTATTAATAATTTCGATACTGTAACCTTTAAAGATAAATTTATAGACCCATCTACGACCTAATCATCTGTCAACTTAACACCAGTGCCCTCATCAAATTCGTATGAAATCCATTGGTAATTCAATTCAAACCCAAGTAATTTCTGTACTACTCGATAATCAAATCTTAATTGTTTATTCAATCTAGATGACATGATTATCCCAAAGTAACTTAAAATTCGGGTGTTAATATCCCATATTATATATGTATCGACCATATGTAAGATTCACACTTATGTATTTAACCTATAACCAACATCGATACTAAAGCCCAAATGATAAACACATAGATCCACCTACGGCTAGCACCCTCATTCATTTCCTATACAATCACATTATCCATTGATAATCGAACTCAAACCCAACTAATTCACATCTTATTCGATAATCATACCTTAATCTTTGAATAAATCCAAGCAACATACTTATTTCAATCTAAACTTAACTAGGGTTTTAAGATCACTCACTAGTAACAATCTAATCCACAGGTAGAGAATCTTGTCCTGGGTTAGCTCAGGTGTAGTTCCTTTTACACCTAAGCTCTGATACCATATCTGTAACGCCCCAAATTTAATAAACCCAATATAGTCACAATAATCCCAATTTTCATAGTACAACTCCAAATACCAATAATAACTTAAGCTCCACAAACATATTTGTCCGAAAGTACGATAATTGAAAACTTATAATACGAACGAATCTAAGTCTACTAAAAAAAAATTTTCAAAGTAAACTCAATCACACAACCTAAGTATATTAAGTATTACAGCGGAAGTCTTAACTTATAAACTTAATAATAACAAATAATTCCTCAAAAATTAGTAACCAAAATCAGTACAATTACGCTTTGAAATACTTAGGGCAAAAATCTGAGAAATGGCACAACATGTTTCGGATTCTGCGTTACTCATGTATTTGTGTCCGTACTCAAGTTCGTCGATCTCTGAAAATTTTTAGGAAAATGTGGGGTGAGCTAAACGAGCTCAATGGGTAGGGGAATGGGAATGCAAGAGTTATTAACGAAAACTCGAAACAAATTATTTGAGCTAATTACTTCGTAAACAAAAAAGGTTTTATGGGTGCAAATGAATGCAAAGATACAAAAAAAAATATAAATTGTACTAACCTCGCGAGTTTTAGGTTGCTGCATCAAATACGATGTTAACACAAATACAGTAAAACAATTTACGGGATTCAAGTCAAATTTAAAATGAACCAATACACGAAATAACGCTGGGCCGATGTGGAATAAACACCGCACCCTAACGTTCCAAATCAAGCCTGACTTTAAAACGGACAAGGTTCTATGCTCCATTTTAAAACCAGCAAGATACACAAAATAAACGCAGGGTCGATGTTGATCAAACACCGAACCCTATGCGTTCTCCAACTCACTGGCCGAAGCCTCCCGGCTCCTTATTCCTCCCAAGTGGCTCGACGACTCTTTAGCCGTGGGTTTATACCGCAGTTCGTCATATTCGGAATATACCAATACTACGACCCACCGCCGTCTCCGGTCCGACGGAAAAATGGGAATAGGCACATGTGTAGTCAAGCAAACACCAACAGGCGACCTGTTCGATTGATTGCCCAAACTACACACGCCAAACGGGTTTATCACAAAACTCGGAAAACCAATTTCAATGTCAAATAAACGAGAACGTAATGAAAAAGATATTTCAAATCACATATTAAGCTAATCAAATTAACCTTCTAAAGTTCCGTTATCATTTGATAAACTCGCATATTATATCGTGACTTCTTATACTAAATTCAAATTAAGCAATTTTCATATAGCATCCACAAGTTTAGCTTTTACATAAAGTAATCTAAAAAAAGCAATCCTATATACGATTTCGACTTGTATTATTATCCCTAATATAACTTTAGCGATAGTTCCAATTATAAATCATATATTTTAAACAAAAAAAAAACAATACTTGTACAAAGGCAAATTTGTTAATCCTAAACTGAAAATTTCATTATTTTAATCCTCAGATTATTTTCCGATTTTCATGTCACTCGTCGGTTCTCTATTTATTAATGGTTCAAATACTAGGTTTACTAGGATTATTTCAACTCCAAAATGTACATATCTTCAAGTGTACTATACATAGTATTAACTAAGAACTGATAACAATACATTTTTAATGTCAATAGCTAATATATATATATATATATTGAGGTTAATGAACCTAACTGTTATATTAGTATGTTAATATTATTTTGGATTTGCGAATCCTAAAATTACTCTGTTAAGGTGGCTTAAGAGTTTATGAAGTTTTAATTCTAATCATTTCAACTAAAATTCTAGATATAGGATATACACAAAACATATTAATATTAAAATCTTAAATTCAGTCTTATAATCTACCAAAAAATTTTATGGTCCTTGGTCCAACTATTACTAAATCCATTAAATACAACACTGTCAATATTAAAAAGAATCATTTACACCACTAGGTAACTATCAACATAAAATAAACATATTAAAGCATATTACACAACAAATTTATGCAATGCAAGTTCATGATTCCATTTCAAATTAAAAACCCTTTTGAAGACATTTTACCCACATTTTTAGAGTTCAATTCGAGGAACTAGTTAAACTCCAAAGTAGCTTCTCGAAATTCTTTTCCGGCGAGTGGCCGGTAGTGGTGATGGTGGTGGTGGCGGTGGCGTTTGGCAGTGAGGGTGGGGAGAGGAAAGGAGAAGAGAAAGAAAAAGAAAAAGAAGAAAAACAAATCTTGCCGGCGGCAGCCGCCGACGGTGGTGGTGGCTGCGGCGGTGGTGGTGGTCATCGGGGAGGGGTGTGGCCGGCAGAGTAGAAGAAAAGAAGGAATGAGAAGAAAAAAAAAACTATATGGACTGCCAAATTTTTGCCCGCGGCGGCCGACGGCGTGGTGGTGGCGGCCGGCGGTGGTGGTCGGCGCCGCTAGGGAGAGGAGGGAGGCCTTCACATTTTAGTGTGTGTGAGTGTGTGAATAAATCTGTAAAATGAGGCTAACCTTAGGGTTTGAGGTATTTAAAGACCTCTAAATGGGTGGGCTTTTCTCTTGGGTTGGGCTTGGGTGTGGGTTTTAGTTAAATAAAATTGCTGATATTTTAAATATAAAATTGGGCTCTTACTTTGGTCTGAAATTGCTGAATAAAATATAAAAATGTAGGCTTGATCTTGGGCTTTTTAAATGAAATGTTGAAAATGGTTAAGACTTGGGAAAAACTATTGGACTATGAATTTGAGAAAAATGAAAAAAAAGATATATAATAGTATTCTAATCATAAATAATAAAAAAGATATATATATATATATATACATATATAATATAATAGGTAACTAATACAATAATAAGATAGAAAAAAAAACTAATTCAAATTGCAACAAATTAAGTCTCAATGGTAATTGTAATGTCAAATAGATATTGATAATTGTCCTAACTCCATAATTAGTATTCAATTAAATGACCTAAATTATTAGAAACATAATATATAAATAAAATTCTAGGTTTATTGAATATGGGGTATCACACAATATCTCTGCAAACTCGTTCCGACATAAAACCCACCGGAAGATCATAGACTTGTACCCAAATAGACTTGTGGAATAAGGAGACCTTAGAAGGTTGATCTCCCTCAGTAAGTCTTTTTGATAGCAATAACTGATTATCAGATGTCCACGGGCCGTTTTCTTCAACGCGTTTAATATCCAATTCATGAAAAAATTGGAATAAGAACATATTGAGGCATAACCCTTGATCAGAACTCCATTGACTGGCCGCCACAACGAAGCAAGCGTGTTCTTCATAGCAAGAAAATTGATGTGCTTGTTTGTTAGAAACCGTCCTACTAAGCACCATTGGAAATCATTGGCTAAAGAATCTGGTTCTTGTTCGATTACCAGGCCATCTTCTTCTTCGTCATCTAATTTCAATCTGTTGTACATATCTTCCAACGAGGATGCCATATTCCACTCTTTTCAGAACTTGTCCACTCGGCAAGACAAAACTCACTTGTCAAAAGACAAGACTCTAATCCTATATATATATATATATGCATATATATATATATAGGGGGAGGTTAAAATGAGACCACATATTATAGTGAGACAATGTGGACTCATCTCAACCCTCCCTTATCTATATCAATGGCTAAGATAAATAGGGGTTACAATTACATTAAACATTTAATTAATGCAAAATAAGGGTATAATTGTCAAAACAAACATGTGGGGGACCATCCAAATATGGAATCAGTTACTAGGAGAGAGAAAATCACGTGGGGAGAGAGAAAATCGCGAGAAAATCGCACTGGAGAGAGAAAATCGCGCATGTGCTCTGCCATGCAGTATGTTGTACACTTATCATATATTTGATGTATATTTAACACTATTTTACTGTATGTTTAACATAATTTTACTGCATATTAAAATGGTCAAACAAAAATATGTGGGGACCGCGAATCAAGGAATCAGTTATATATAGAGAGAGAATCACGCTCATTAACATGTGGGGACCGTGGATTAAGTAAATCAATTATAGAGAGAGAGAGAAAATCACGCTCATTATTGTGTTGTATATTTAACATATATTTAATGTATATTTAACACTATTATTATCTTTGTATATATAACATATTTGTCCGCATATTACAATTGTCAAAAAAAAAATAAGTATACAACAAAACACATATATGTGTACAGCAAAACATATATAAGTATACAACAAATAAAATAAGTATACATCAACATAAATACATACATCAAAAATTAATTACTTATACATCAAAACACATCTAAGTATACATCGAAAAACATATAAGTGTACAGTACTCCATCCACGTCAAAGATCGTCTTCTTCACCAATCCTCCATCTACAACAACAAATGCCTACACCACACAATCAACCGTAAAGTAAGTCAATAGCCTCTTTATTAACAAGAAATTTCAATCTCATTTTCCTTCTCCAACTTCGAACCATAGCAAAATTCCCAAAAGGAAGGAAGAAAAAGAGAAAATATATAGAGGTTCGACACAATCCTCGATTCCATAAAGCTCGCGAACGAAGATATACAGAAGTTCGACACAATCCTCGACACACCGCTGGGCGAAACCAAAAGGTTATTTATTAGTTCTCTGAATGCACTTATCATTATGATTTTCATCTAAATCATTTGTTTGTTCTGATTTCACATATTCCCATGGACATTAATCTTCGAATGATTCTATATTGAACTTACGAATTCTCTCAAGCAAGGTGTCATATCCCTCCATTGTGTGAAAGCTTCTAGAGCCAATCAGATTCTTATCTTTCCAATTTGCCTGAATCGGGTTTGCCAACAAAAATAGGGGTTGAAAGTAATGGGATGAATGGGATTTGGGGGACCACATAATTGGGGTGAAAACTCAAATGACCAATCTGCCATTTTTAGATTTAAAATAAATAAAAAATATTTATTAAATTGGGTAAATCTCAACCATCTAAAATTACAGATTTGTGGAGAGGATTAGTCTACACTGTCTCACTCTAATTATATGGTCTCATTTGATCCAATCCCCATATATATATATATATATATATATATATATATATACTTGCTACTTACATATTATTTTTTTTACTTTCTCAGGGTCATACATTTTTTTTTACTTATACATATGCAAATTTGTGCATGATTTAATTTGATCACATACTTATTATAAGTTACTGATAGGGTAAAACGTTTAATTTGGTCTCATTCTTATATTCGTCTTTTTCGTTTTCTTTTTTAAAATTTAATATTTTTTTGTCTTAACCCGATTTTGACATATGATATATATTTGCGATCTTTTTATGATCTTCAATTTGAACATAGTTCACAAAAAAATAAAAATATAAACATGATAAATAAAAAATGTATAGGATATATTTGCTCAAATTTTTATTTTGTAATAAATTTTAAAAATTATGAATTCAGACTATTAAGAAAACGCACATGTCATAATACGAAACATATGTCTCACAAATATATAGCATGTGCATTGCACGGGGTCACATCTAGTAGTATTAAAATAAGCTGTATTTTTCTTCCGAACAATCATTTTATGTATTGTAGTTGTATGTCTACAAATCCATATATTAATTATTTCCGTATTTTTGTTGGAAATTTTCACTATAAAATTTAATAAATATCTATAATATTCTTGTACGTGTTGAATGTCGGATTTTTTCCATCCCATATTTAACTAACTAGGCGTGGGAAAAAGACAATAATTTTTTTAATTCTTGATTAGAATCATTAGATAGCATTTTAACATTAAAATAAAAATAATATAAATTGAAATTTCCCAAAACTGACATTTTCTAACAATTGAAACAATAAAAAAAATGTCATGTTAGAAACGCCTTTTGTAATACCGTTTTTAAATTTAAAAAATGCAAAAGTAATTATCACCAGAAAATGGCTTTATATCTCTTGCATTATAATAACTTTGATATAGTATCAAACAATAGACATGAAATATTATTTAATATTTTTTATTGATGAAGTCAAAAAAGAAAAAAATATCATCTTCATAATTATAAATAACACATTCAAGGCTGTGGATTTATGTTCCATCTTCGAAAAATGATTTTTCATATAACCGCACAGGGGTACCTACATCGCTTATTTCATTTTAATCATGTCTAGATTTTTAATAGTGAAAATTGGTGTCACACTTTTTTCAAGGTTATAGTACTAAATTCCGATGAAAATTTATTTCCAAAGTTGTTTGTACGTGTAAATTGGTGGCAAAATATTTTGCAAAAGCTCATTGTAAAATAAATGGAAAGTTAACACGTGTAAATAAGATAATAGGAGAATTAAGTACAATAATTAATAAAATAGTAGTTAACAAAACATAGTTTTGACAACATTAATGTTTTTATTAGATTTATTTTTTGGAGATATTTTTCATGTTTGTCGATTTTACCATGTATTTTATTTATTGAAATAGTAGTCAACAAAACATAGATGGTCCTGGTGATTTATGTAGCAGGAAATCTGTATATGGTAAAAAAGAAATTAAAATGTAAACAATGCTAATTAAGATTTGTGGGAGCATCAGATGTATATTACAATCAGCGTCGGCGAGTCATTATTTAGAAATATTTTACAGGGTCCAGAAAAAAAATTGCAACAAAATATGCTACTGGAACCAAGAGGTGTAAATTTATTGCAATGAAAACTCTAATAAACAGCAATGTCTACAACAGAAGATTGAAGGGTGTATAATACATTGAACAAAAAAGGAATTTCATTGATATCCAGATATTAGCCGCAAAATACATAGGTACATTGACAACGGATTTCGTCGACCACTTGCGATATAGACAACATGAGCAATATGAAGTCACTCATGAACAAACTAACAACCAAAACAGATCATACAAGTACAAATATTTAACTATGCCTAATCCAACTACCATGGTAATACAACATTTTGAGGTCTAGACATGCATTAACTTGTCATTCACCATTGCATGAAATATTGTCGCAATGACTATAATCCACGACACCACGCACAACGGTAACAAACGTTGCTCACGCATTTTGGCAGTTGTCAATACTATTTTAAGTGTGTTTATCTTCTCGTACAACTCAGCCACAACCTCTTTCGAATAGTCGCATATAGGTGGAGAGCACCATATAAGAAGCCACACTTGTTTGACTGCAATCACATATCCAATATCAAATATAACATTATAAAGTCTTAAACATCGTAATACATATCATACAGAGATAGATATGATGAAATGCAGTTACCCCTCATTTAGGACATGACATAAACAATCTACCAGGGTTGGACTTAGTCTTGGAAGTCTGAACATTTAGTACAAAGCCACAGTGACAACGAACAAGACCCTCACAATACCAATTTTCACCATGAGATGTGTCGTTGCTTCGATTGGAGAATGGAGAGCTATTGCTAGTGCTCATTCTGAAGGTCGGAATTCAATTAACTGAAAAGAGTTTACAATGTCAACATGCCAATGTTATCAAATAAGATCAGAGTATGAATAATTCTCAAATAACACATCCAACAAACCTACTAATCTGTCAAATAAACACAGTGATAACCAGACATGCTCATTGTTAATCCCCAAAGTTCAATTTCGATAAACCCTAATCTAGAACAATGATGAAGTTACGAAGGTAATTTACAAAATTTGGGTGAAGTATGGTAGAAATTTACCCAATTGCGGCGGCGTAGGTGGCGTTGAATTGTCACAATGGGTTTCCACGGACTAATCGTCGTTTACACAGGTTGAAGTAGGGTTTAATTTGGGGTTATGAGGAACGAAATTCTTTCGAAGAGGGAAACATGAGGAAATTGCTTTAACAAATTCGGGGTCGGTTTTTTGGTCATTTTACACACTTATCCTCACTTGTCATACCTAACAAACAAGGGATTAAGAAATAATCCAAAATTGTGCAAAAATATCATCATAGATAACAAACACAAAATTAAGTTATCAGGCTACATGCAATCCAATCATATCACATAAGTTAGTCCAATCCCATCAAGAAAAACAAACAAGCCGTAATTGTTTCTACTCGCAGCCGCAACATTTCTCCTACCAAAGTCCAGCCCATCAGCGTCTCCATAGCCACCGCAATCACAAAACCACCTACCACACACCCACGCACTTCTCCTAATACTACATACCTCAAATGTAGTATGTGTATTCCCTCAAAAAAAAAAAAAACGTAGTATGTGTATTATCTCCACCCTGCTTCTATCCACCAATCCGTTTATGCTGCTGTCGAGAAGCCTTTCATCCTCGCGTAATCCGCCGCTCTTCTCGAAATACTCCACAGCTTAACCGGGATCGTCAAATCTCCCATCACCCACACTCTTCCGCAGGCCAGTTTCATTGGGTATTCTATACAGCTTCCCCAAAAATAGGATCCGTTTATTTTTCGGATCTTTTGTAATTAGTTGGTCAATCACCGAAATAATCCATCCAGTACACGTTGGTTCTTTTGGTATATTTCTGATTTTTTACGGATTTGTGTTCAAAATCTAATATGTGAAAGCTTGAAAACTCATCCAATCGTGTTGTTCGGAGTGTTTAGTTTGTTATGGGTCTTCCCCAATTTTTCATTCCCAGTTTCATGTATTGGTGGTGATTTTATTGCGCTGTATTGGAGATCGAGTGACAAAATTCCATTTGGTTCTTATTTTGTTAGGAAATTTCATTTTTCTTCTTTGAGCTCTTTGGGTTTTTGAGCTATATTTGATTACCCGTTTTCTGGGTAAAGTCTCTTGATGTTTTATTTCAACTAGGCTTTAGCTAATTGACTTTCTACAAAGTCTTTATTTTTGGAAACCTTTTACTTGGCTCCTGAATCTCGGTGACATCTTCTATACTTGATTATCAATATTGTCATAAAATCATTTGAACTGTATCAATTCTGTTCTTTAACTTTTTGGATAATGTTGGCTTAGTTATGTTGGATGGGTTTTCTTGGCTTGGGCTATTCTAATCATATGTGATATGACTTGGTTTCAGTTATTTGAATTGGGCTTTTTAATGTTTTGCATAAGGTCTTCTCATATAGTTCAATTGCTAGGGCTTATACTGCACAACATGTCTTTTGATTCCAATAAGAAGCATCAGTGGTTTGTCTGGTTTGCTTTCTGTTTCATGAACCGGTAGAGGCTTTGGTGCTCCAGAAAGGTGTTGCTAATATGTTAAAAAACAATCTGTAGATTGGTTTCAGTAAAAGTAGTAAATTTCAGACATTCATACTATAAGAATTTTTGAATTTGACTTTTGGCCTTGACTTATGCTAGTAAGAACTTGCACCTCTGTTATACATATAAATGAAATTGACTAATGTTTCTTCAGTTTATTTGGTATAGGTTTCAAGTGATTGCATACTGCTGGATCCTAGTTTAAAAATTATTAACTTGTGCATTTTCATTTTCCCTTTCTGTACGAATCCCTTTTTTTTTTTAATCTCAGCACAAAGCACCTCCATGTGTTTTGTAAGATTTGTTGTTGCACTTGCCCCCATTCATGCCACATAAAACAATGGGACTTCATGTGCAAATGTTCTGCCAAAATGAACAATTTATTTTTTTTCCTGTAAATAGAAGATGTTATTATACAATATGTGTGGGAATTGCGTCATTTTGGTGTGGTTGGGTCTCTTTGTTTACTGTGGATATCAAAGGATATTCCAGTTGGAAGACCCTTCAAGCTTACTAATGAATTTAAAACTAGTCACTGCATTTGTTGCATGTTATGATGAATTTAAAACTAGTCACGTAATATAAAATTGGCATGGGTATTGCAAGTATTTAGCTTTCCTTTGGTTGATTGTAATTAAAGATTTTTTTTTTTTTGAGAAGTGATTATAATTAAAGATTAAATGTTACGATGAACCTGCAATTTAGCGCTCCAAAGTGCTAACATGTACATAAGTAGAGAGGACGGAAGGATATGAAGCACTGATACGAGTACGAGACACGGGTGTGATACGACATGGGTACGGGAATACATAATATTTTAAAATTTAAGGACACGAGTATGGTATATATACGAGTATAAAATTGCATACTTTTATTATATTGAAAATATAGATGAAACATTTCAAGCATAAAAAACTAAAATTTCATAAATAATTAAATTTGAAATGTGATAACTTACACAGACACTGAGACACACAGAAAAATATGTGAAATTATCAGCATTAGAATAAATTATGGAGTATCCATAGAGTATCGGATAAAATATCGTATACGATATGTATCTGGTACGGGTACGCCATCTTCACAAAAGTGTCCGTGTTTCCTAGATGGAAGGTAAATGCTTAAATGCAATATTGATCCTGTAAGTATAAGGGTGTGGTATATTTGATCCTATAAGTATCTTATATAGCAATTTTGTCATGTAAATCTATTAGGTTGTTCATATTTGGTCCTATAATTATCCTATTTAGCAATTTAGGTCCCGTAAATTTTATTTTGTGCAATTTTTGTTTCATAAATCCTATTTTTGTGCAATTTTAGTTTCAAATGGGTAAAATATATTTCACCATTTCAGGGATTAAGATTGCACAAACTTAGAGTTTATGGGAGCGAAATTGCTCAAAAATCAAAGACAGAACCAAAATTGCTATATAGTATTCTCAGAGGACCAAATTGCCAATTTTTTATATATACAAGAACAAAATTGCTAAACGAAATAATTACTAGACTAAATATGTCATCTAATATTTACGGAACCAAAGACTGCAATTAAGCCGAAGGTAAACAAGGAATTGAAGCTCTAGAATGAACCATAAAATTAATTTTAGTATACATAAATAAAGGAAGTAAAATTTTATATTAGACCTTGCAAATTTAGTAATATATAAATACATAACTTTTGTTTTAAACAAAAAACTTTTTTTTTCCCTTTTATTGTAGGCTGATTCCTTTCTCTCCTCTTCCTCTCCATCGCCGCCGCCTCCACCGCTTCTCTCCCTCGCTCTCCTGCGGCTACTTTCACAGGTAAATGTGCTTCTGTCGAAACTATGTTTGATTAACAGGCCGTCTCTTTTCTTTTCTCAGTATTTATTACTCTGTGACCCGATTCTTGATGGTATACTTCAGAGCTTTATTAATTTACTGTTGGTTTAATTGGGGTCTCGAAAATTTTGAAACTTTGACTATTATTAGATTTTTTTTTGAATTATTTCTACTACAGCTTCTGAGAAAGAATTTTGCTTTGATGACACGCCTCACTTTGTGTCTTCATGTTGTTCTATTGGTGTATCCAGCATTAGTTTTGAGAGTAGGGAATGGTGGTATGTACGTTAAGTAAAGTGAGCTTCAATTGTGAGAGATATATGGTTGCTCTTCTATCTGCGAATAATTAAAGATAATATGATCATCTTCTTGAGCTTTCAATTCTTTGAATATTTCATATACTAATAACATTTTTTAATTTTTGATGGGTTTTTCTAAGTTGGGATGGAGATTAATGAATCCTTTGGTTGGTGAAAAGGGTGTCATGTAAAGTACTTCTTTGTTTTTTAAGATTTTTTAGAAAACATAATTGAGAATGGGATACAGAAAGCAAAAGTGTAAGAAATGTTCCCAATTTCATGTCATTGGTCATGTTAATTTCCGCCATGCACAACTAGTTTGAGTCATTTGATAAGAGCTTCGTCTGTTGTGCGATGACGTAAGTCCAGTAATGATATTGCATTATCTAGCAATTGAGCTCTATTCTTTAGAAAGCAGCATAACAGAATATCATTCTTTGAATCCAAAAAGTTGCATGTTAGGCTGCCAAATGCGGGAGAATTTTGAACTTTTTTTTTTTGAATTTTGAGAAAGTAAACAACAATAACTTTTTGTTTTATCGTGTTATTGTCTGCACATAAGTCTTCTTCTATTATTGTATTGATCATTCACATGTTTGTGTTTTCAGGGTGTAAATTCGTCTAAGCCTCCACATTAACTGTAGTATAAATCCTCTAGCTACTTTTGTTCTTTCTAAATGAGCATGGATGATACAAAATCACATAACTTTTCTCTGCCAGATAGTGTACTAGAGCCACTGTTTGTTGCTTCTAGGATTTCAACTTTAAACAAAGCGCTAGAGCGTCTAATTGAAACTGCCAAAACTTCTGATGGACGACTAGATCTTGCTTCCAAACATATCCTTTCGCCAGTCCTTCAACTGTGCCAATATCCACTCCAACTTTCTGGTCAAGACCTTTTCTTATCCATAAAGCTGGTCAGAAACTTGTGTGCAGGAGAAATTAAAAACCAGAACCTATTTATTGAACAAAATGGTGTCGGGATTCTTTCGACTCTCGTTACTTCTGTGAGGTTGACTTGTTCTGATAATCGGATACTTCCTATGGTATTGCAAGTTTTAGGAAATGTTTCATTAGCCGGCGAACAACATCGCCTTGTTGTATGGCGTCAATTCTTCCCCCATAGATTTCTGGATATTGCTAGAGTTCGAAGCAGAGAAACGGGTGATCCTTTGTGCATGGTACTTTACACATGTTCTGAAGGTAGCGATGAACAATTGGCAGAACTCTTTGCGGATCCAGGGCAGGATATCGTAGTTGAAATTATACAAACAGTTACAGTAGGTATGCACCTTGTTAATTTTAATATGGGTTGATTACATATAATACACTTGAGGTTCAGTCTGTTTACAAAAAAATCTAGCTACCTTTGAAATAACAATACAGCCTTGATATTTGTTTCAATTTTACAAAATTCACCTTTTGAGGGGGTAATTTGTTACGAAAATACAAAGCACAAGGGGGTGTTTGTAATACTTTAAGGGTGTTATTTGTAATTTTTTAAGTTAATTGTACTCTTTGGTAATTAAGCTAAACCTCGGGGGGTACTTTTTTTAATTTACCCTTTTAATATTGAACATATCACCTGTTTCTGGCTACTGAATATAAACTTTTTCAATAATTTCCCGTTTTGATTTTTGCAGCTGGTTTTAGGGAGGATTGGGTGAAATTGCTTCTATCAAAAATTTGCTTAGAAGAACCTTACTTTCCGTCAATTTTCTCTAAATTATCTCGAGTGGTTGAAACTGAAAACTCGGATCATTTTTCGGAGAAAGCGTTTTTGCTGCGTATCCTTTCAGAGATATTAAACGAGCGAGTTGGAGATATTGTTGTTTCCACTGATTTCTCTTTGTGCATTTTTGGGATCTTGAGAAGTGCTGTTGGGATTTTTGAATTTGGCACGAGGAAAAAGCTGCCTCTTCCAACTGGTTCCGCTGATATCGATGTTATTGGCTATACTCTTTCCATCTTAAGAGATATTTGCGCTTGTGATCCAAAATTTTCAAACCAGGATGAGAAAGAAGATGTCGTTGATAAGTTAGTGTCAGCTGGGCTTATTAAATTTCTTATAGGCTTACTTCGTGACCTAGAGCCTCCAGCAATGATTAGGAAAGCAACAATCAACAGCGACGCCAAAAACGAGGCAACTTTGCAGTTTTCCAAGTACTGCCCTTACAGAGGTTTTCGGAGAGATGTTGTTGCCGTTATTGGAAATTGTAGCTATCGCAAGAAGCATGTCCAGGACGAAATAAGAGAGCAAGATGGGATTCTTCTCTTGTTACAACAGTGTGTCACTGATGAAGACAATCCATTCTTGAGGGAGTGGGGCTTTTGGTCAATGAGAAATATTTTGGAAGGGAATGCAGAAAACCAACAATTAGTTACTGATTTGGAGCTCCAGAAATCTGTGGATACTCCTGAAATAGCTGGGTTGGGCCTCAGAGTCGAAGTTGATCCAAAGACTCGGCGTCCTAAGCTTGTAAATTTGTGATGAAGGTATTGATAGACAATCCATTTCTTTTTTGTTTCTGTTGCTAATTAGTTAAAGCGATAATTACAAATTTACCCTTGAGGTTTAGCCTAATTACGAAAAAAAAAAACAATTATAAATACCCCTTGACATATGTTTCCATTTTACAAGTTGCACCTATTGTGGGAGTCATTCGTCAAACAAATACAAATCTCAAGGGGATTATTTGTAGTTTTAAAAGGTAGCTGTATTTTTTTTAAGTAGATTAAATCTCAGAGGTAGTTTTTGTAATAATCCCTTTGTTGACAAAAATGGGAAAGATTCTCACTGGCTTCTCCGATTTCGCAGATGTTCCAATGGATGGCATGAAAGAATCAAGAAGCTGATTGTGCATCGATTGAATGATGGCGCGAGTGAGGGTAGTTGTGAATTTCACACTTGCTTCGTCCATAGCTCAAGAAACACACGAGTTAGATTGTCGAGTTTTCCTGAATGATGATGATGGACATCTTGTGAGGGTTCTCTTCTTGCCCTTCCTATTATTGGGAGCATTTGGACCTTTATTTCTGATAGCTCATTGGATGCAATTTCTCTTCCAATTAGCCCCATACAATTTGTCTACCATGTTTGCCGCACTCTGCGGATTCTGGGCAGGGTAAAGTAGTTCGGATAAACTGCAAATACTCATCCCACAAAGGTTATCTATATCCACTTACCTAAAGAAATCATGAATATAATATTTAGTTTCTAAAGAAATCATGAATATTAAGAGTTTAGGTTCCGTTGGAGAATGTTGTTTGATCCGTGTTATCGTAAAATTGAAGTTGTTTTTTCTTGGCCATTTTCGCTAATGCCAGTGTGACTTGTATATATATGTATGTGTGATCTATTCTATATGACTTTAAATACCAATTAAGGAAAAGAATTTTTTTTTAGCAAATTGTACTACATTTAGTATGAAGAAACTACCATACAACAATTTGTTTCTTTGATTTCACATTTATTAAATGATGCCAAAGCTAGGTGATGTTGAGTCGGGACCAAATTACCTATTTCATATTCCTACTAGTATCCCACATGCATCGCATGACGTGTATATTAAGAAAAAAAATAGTTTTAAATTTGTTACAGATTACAATGTCTAGAGTTTCAATGAATATGGTAAAGATTCTCTCCAGAGTTCGTTTCCTTCTCTCCTGAGTCGAGAGTACTTTTAATTCTTAATTATCTTCATAGTTTATGCTTCCCTATCAAATATGGAAACAAAATTGCTAATTTATCTTTGTTTGACGACGAGGAAGATGAGTTTTGTGTTTGAAAACGACAATCAAAAAGAGGGGAATTCTGATTTCACTTTATGCCTGGTTGGGAAATTTATTTCGAAAGGAGTGTCAATTTCAACATCATGAAACATCGATTAGCAGCAATCTAGAGACCAGTGAAGGGTATGTCCGTTAAAGAACTCGGAGATTAACGGTTCTTATTCCAGTTAGATTAACGGTTCTTATTCCAGTTCTATCATATACTCGATTTGCAGACGGGGGCCCATGGTCATTTGACAATTTGATGCTTATGTTGACTCAATTATATCCAGGAGTCGTGCCAGTAACAATTCCCATTCATTCTCTGCCTTTTGGGGTTCAAATTTTTAACCTTCCTATCGGTTGTTTGAATGAGAATGTTGGTAAACAACTAGGGGATTGTATTGGATCATTTGTGGAGTATGACCCAAAGAAATCATCATTAGTTTGGAGATCGTTCATGAGGATAAGGGTGAATGTTGATATCTGTGTTCCGCTTAAGAGGTGCAAGAAAGTGAAACTCCAGGGAGGGGAATGGTCAGTTGTGGAATTCAAATATGAAAGATTAGGATCTTTCTGTTTTATCGTGGCATCTTTGACCCATACAGAGAGGTTCGTGAGAAGAGATTCTCTTGGCCGGACGGCGAACCTCCAAAGGAATGGGGACCCAACCTGCGAGCAATTACTCGAAAGAGTACGGAGATTAGCGGGGATAAGTGGTTAATTGAGGGGTGATGATAACATGAAGGAGAATAGGCCTCCACAAGGTTCACCTGCATACCAGGGCTTTCAATTTTCTTTAGGAAAGAATGATGTACCAGGCTCCGGCGGTGGTGAAGTTCAAGATTCCGACGAAACCAGCAGAGGATAATTCTGTGTGATGGTAGTGGCAGTTCCAATTTGCGGTTGAATGCGGTTACAAATAACTCCCATCGTATTGAGGAAAATCAGCAGGAAAATAGGGGAAAAAACCATTTGCCAGTTTGTGATTACTAATAATTGCAGCACCAATTCGGGTTCTGAGGACTTGGAAAAAATTGGGGAAAGGAAGCGGAAACGGGTCGTAACTGACGAAGAGGCCAAACTCCAAAACTCTCCCTCAAATGATCATTCTCAGTCCACATCAAACAATTCTATGTCTAGCAGCCCACAACAACCTTTTTTATTGGCAGACCCTGGCTCTGGGGTCTGCTAGGAGCCATGATCGTCCTTAGTTGGAATTGTCATGGGCTGGGGCACCCACGGGCAATTCCGGTAATCTGTGACCCGGTTCGAGCCCATAAACCAGATATTATTATTTTATTCGAAACCTTGTCACATGCTACTAGATTGGAACATGTTCGGTCGAGAATCAAGTATGATGGGTTTTATTCGTGGTGGACAGAATTGGAAGAAGTGGGGGTATATGTGTGCTTTGGAAAGGGATTGATACTTGCTCTGTGTTTGGATATTCTAACCATCATGTAGATATGGAAATTAATGATGACAAAGGAAAATGGAGATTGATCGGGTTTTATGGTCACCCAGAAAGAAGTAGAAGGAAGGAATCATAGAGTTTACTTAGACAACTTCATGGAATACACAATATTCCTTGGTGTTGCATTGGCGATTTCAACGATCTACTTCACCCTACAGATAAAAAGCGAGAGTAGAACACCCAAATTGGTTATATCGGGAATTTCGAGAGGCGGTAAATGACTGCAACTTAATTGATATCCCCTCATTGGATATCAATTCACTTGGGAAGCACGTAAAAGCTGCTATCTTCGCTTTGAGAGGAACGTCTTGACAAAGCTTTTGTGTCGAGCAAGTTGGCTTTCATTATTTCCGCAGGTGCGTTTGTTAAATTTGTGTGCCCCTATTTCGGATCATACTCCTCTACTCCTTAATACCACATTTATACAGCAACAAATGAAGTATAGGCCTTTCCGTTTCGAGAACAAATGGCTATCAGAGCCAGACCTTCACAAAATTGTGCACGAGGGATGGGGTGATGTGGTATATTCTAATATTTTGGGTAGGCTGAAAAGTTGCTCCGAGCATTTAAATCGCTGGGGAAGGAAACAAATTAACATATTCAAAGCAGAGCTCTCTAAATGCCATAAGGAGATGGAATATCTCAGAAATTTTGACGATTTAATCTCTGTGGAAAGATACAAAAACACAAAAGCAAGGTATGTGGACCTATTAAATAAGGAATAAGCTCATTGGCAACAAAGGGCTAAGGCATTCTGGCTTTGTGAAGGGACTCCAATACTAAATTCTTTCATGCGGCAGCGTCGGCGCGTCGGAAGGGTAATCATATTCTGAAATTACAGGATGGAAATGGTGTTTGGCATGATAACGATCGAGCCATAGGAGATATAGCGGTGGATTATTTTCGGGGCTTGTTTGTTGCTAGTAATATTAATCATGGAATGAACATGATCATGTGCTACCGAAGGTGATGTCACAACAAAACGACATCCTACTACAGCCTTTTACTAAGGAAGAATTTAAAAAGCGATTTTTGCAATGCATCCCGACAAATCGCCTGGGCTTGACGGGCAATATTTTTGGAATTTAATGGGTGACGATATTTTTCGAGTTGGATCATCATGGCTATCGAATTTACATTTTCCGAAAGGCTTGATGGAAACACATATAGTTCTTGTGCCTAAGTGCTAGCAACCAAAGTCAATGAAAGATTTAAGGCCTATATCTTTGTGTAATGTACTTTACAAGATAATATTCAAGGTGCTCGCCAACAATCTCAAAGGTATTCTTCCATCTATAATTTCTGAAACTCAGTTGGCCTTCGTCAAAGGGAGATCTATAATAGATAATGTCCTTGTGGCATTTGAAATTATACACCACATGAAATGCAAATCAAAAGGCAAAAAAGGCTTAACGGCATTGAAGATCGATATCAGTAAGGCGTATGATAGAGTTGATTGGGCCTATATGGAAAATATCATGCTTAAATTTGGTTTTCATGCGAGGTGGGTACAAGTGATTATGTTATGCGTTAAGACGGTTTCTTACTCGGTGATTGTTAATGGTTCGCTAGTTGGCCCAATAAATCCTAAGCGGGGGCTTCGTGAAGGGGATCCCCTTTCCCCGTACCTATTCATTCTTTGTGCTGAAGGTCTCACGGCTATGATTTGGAATTCAGAAATAGCAGATCACGTACATGGTTTTAAATATGTCGGGGGTGCTCCAGCGGTCTCTCACTTATCTTTTGCCGACGATAGCTACTTATTTTTTGAAGCAAATAAGGAGGAAGCTTTACACATAAAACAAGTCCTGAACCAGTACGAAGTCGTATCCGGGCAGGCTGTAAATTTGCAAAAATCCAATATAATTTTCAGCAGCAATGTGGGACAAGATCAACAAGTTGAAATTATGAGGATCTTTGAAGGAGTTCAACCTCAGGCTCAAAATTGTAAGTATTTGGGGTTGCCCTCTCTTGTAGGTCGAAGGAAAAAGGAAATCTTTGGGTATATTCGGCATATTTATGGTCGCATATTTAAAATGGAGGAATAAGCGATATCCAAAGCGGTAAAAGTATCCTTGTTAAGTCGGTAGCTCAAAGCGGTCCCACTTATTGTATGAGTGTTTTCTTAATACCGGTTTCTTTGGGGGATGAGCTTTAACGCATGATCAACTCATTTTAGTGGGGATCAAGAAAGATGGAGGTCGTGGGATTAATCGGATGAGTTGGGACAAGTTATGTGCATCGAAAGAAGTGGAGGCCTTTGGTTTCGGGATTTTCACTTTTTCAACTTAGCAATTGGCTACACTTGGTTGGAAATTAATTTCCGACTCGGATGCTCTCATATGCGGACTCTACAAAGCTAAATACTTCCCTCGTGGGGACTTCTTAAGTGCAGATATTGGGTCGAATCCCGTTTCACTTGGCGTAGCATCCGGAGTTCTAGACAATTATTGAAGTTGGGCACAATGTGGATTATTGGGAATGGTCGGTCTATCAAGTGTCCGGAAAGATCAATGGCTCAAAGACCCAAACGATTTTTTTATCCGCACTCTGCAGTTGAAGGGTGGAAGATATATCGGTAGAATGAATTGTTTATCCAGGCACATACGAGTGGGATTTGAATGGCATAGAAGAATTTTTTCAAAGGGATAAAGAGCAAATAATTCGAGATACCTTTGTGCGGGCGCGAAGAGGATCGGAGAATTTGGAGTTTCTACAAAACAGGGTTATACACAGTGAAAACTGGGTATAGGTTACTGTCTTCCAACGAGGAACAACTTGGCAAGGAAAGGGATGCAAATAACCCAGGTATGTGTCTTGTGTGAATCTCAGCTCGAAAATACATGGCGTTCGTTCATCGCGTGTCCTTTTTTGAAGAATGTTGAGAGAAAGCCAATTATGGGGCCTCCTTAATTGCACGAGTAATAACATTGAATCCTTCATGACTTGGTTCTTCTCTTTATTGAATGACGAGATCAAAGGAGTTTATGGGGACGATTGGGAGTGATTGTTTGGAGTATATGGAAACAACGGAATTGTAAACTCGGAAGAACACACACTTGAATGCCAAATCGACAAAGACGAGAACACGTTGTCTTATTTGGAGGTGCGGATTTGAAGCACAAAAGTCTCAAGTGCACTCGTTGAATATAAGAGTTGGTTGTAAAGGTGGCATTTACCCCTCTTTGGGGTATCCAAATGCAATATCGATGTGGCTTTCTTCAAAGAGCAAAAATTATATGGATTGGGCATGGTGATAAGGGATGATACGGTACATTCATCGCGGGCGTTCTTGTTGCTTTGGGGAGATATATCGGTCTTGAAGGAGAACGTAGAGGCCTTCTTGAAGGTTTAAAGTGGACTAAGTATCTAGGATTCTCAAACGTCATTTTCAAATTGGATGCTAAGGGAGTAGTGGATGCTATTATGGGTAATGAGAATGTTCAAACCGAGTTTGGTAGACAAATTAGGGTCTGTAAGTTACGTCTTAATTTTGAACCAAATTATTCGGTTCAATATGTATGTCGTCAAGCGAGTATAGTTGCCCATGTTCTTGCTAGGGCATCATATTCATACGCTAGTCCGACAACGTGGGTGGAGCCTCTGTCTGGTGTGGTGGCCCATCTTCACAAAGTTTGTACTTTGCATTTAGCTTAATGATATTTCCTTTCAAAAAAAAAAGTTTCAATGAATATTTGAAATATGAAGACAAATAAATATGGTTTAATGAATATATAACAAATCATAAGAGCACACCAAAAAACTTATTAGAAAAAACTTTATTTTTAAATTAAACAGAAATATAAAGAAATTAAACCACCGATAATACAATTTCCGATCTCATTTTTAGTATTCTCAATGATAAATAATATAAGATTGTTAATGTTACATTGATTTACATCCAGATCTTTATCTAAGTGCCTTTTATTGTTAAGCATGACATTAATGGAAGTGTTGGAACAATCTTCATCACTTTGTTAAATCAATATTGCAGAGATATTTGTGGTTGTGAATGAAGGAAAATTGTGGCGAATAATTTAATTTTGTAATCGTAATGTGTTGCCTGCAAAATGAAATTATAAATATTAACATGGCATCTCATTATAAATCTATATAACAATATAAATGAAAAAACAATTTAATAGTTACAAAATATCATATCTCAGACGGTATCAACCCTATTATCCTTGATTGTGCCATAGCCGAATATTACAATAGCTAACCGAATAAAACTATTACGAAGCTTTACCTACGGGATAGGGACTGGGGATAACAATCAATTTGATACTCGGAGCTACACGTTCCATCTAAGAGCAAAAACCAGCACAAGCAGCAACAGAAAAAATTTAGAACAGTAAAAAATGGAACTGAAATATTTCCTAAAACCGATTACCCACAATGGCTGGAAACCATTTAGGTTGAAAGCCATGGTGTTGATACCTAAAGCAGTGAACAAGATACCAACTACACCTGGAATCGTACCTTGCACACGAACCAGACTGAAGCTAGATAATGAAGTCCAACAGTTTCGGCTCAGACAACTGACAAACACCCCACAAAAAGAATGCAAGCCAAGACACGGACCAAGAAGCCAACAACACGAAGCCCAACATACAAAACCACCAGAGCAGCCCATCGGAGAACAGGTCAGAACGAGGACACACAACCCAGCCCTAACTCGAGGTTGCAAACACCAGCCCTCACTCGCGAAAAGCCTCAAATCTCTCGAACAATACACAATCACACAAAGCATATCGAGAAGGTTGAACATTAAAATCTCTAAAACTCACTCAAAGAATCACAAAGAAACGAAGAAAGAATGTCAGATTCTTAATGAGAGAAAGAGGCGGGGAGAGAGATAAAGAGAGGGAGGGAGAGAGAGAGAGAGAGAGAAAGAATATATAAGAGCCGCTAGAGATAGAGATGAGCATGTATTTTATGAATTAGGGTTTTGCAAGAGAGGACTTTTAAGAGGGAGTTCGATAAGTGTAAAATATACGTGCATCTAGACGGGTTATTTGAGTACATATGTGATACATTTGCATGTATATTAAACGTGTTTAGGTTAGTTTCCTTTGTTGGGCGTGATACTGCGTATTCTTATATACTTCAGAAAATGAAGCGTATTACGAAAAGATATCAGTGGAACGACCACGATAGGAATGCCGAAAGCTAAGGGACGATCAAATACGCGAAGAAAACGACGAAGGACAAGTTACACGCTCAGACCGTGGGAATGTACACGGGCGTGGGAATAGGATCGTGGCATTTTACACAGACGTGTGACAAGCCAAAGGTTAAATTTATAGAGACAAAAACTACGATCCACCCGTGTGAAATACCACGCCCGTGGGATTTGTTTGAGCCAAAAATAGAGACAGAATCATGTTACACTGTCGTGGATTGGTTCCCGGGCTAAATTTGTTTCCTAATTTCGTTGGGACTCTACAAAGGATCTCTCAAGGCAACTATAAAAGGAGGACTATGCCCTAAAGATGGAGACACGAATTTTAAGAGAGAAAATACACATCAAAGAGAGAAAAACACACAAGACAATGAAGAAGAACAACACAAGATTTCTTCCAACCACGGCGCGAAAGTTCGAGATTGTAAAGACATATCCACCTACACAAGAGGGTTCTATCATCATAGTCTAGGGCCTTTGTTCGTATTTAACTCCATGCTTCACTATTTGTTTTTAAATTTGTCTATAAATTTGCAAGCAAGTATGTTAGGCTAAATCTCTTGATCCTAGGGCATGATCGGAACTGTGGATTCATATTAGTTCTAATTTTATTGTTTCTTCTTAATTGGTTTCTTGTGTTCTACTTATGAATTCGTGTGCTTATTTCTTGTAGATTATCTGGCCAACAATTTGCATGTCTTATTTGTTAGTTCATAATTCCGAAGATGAGATCTAATTTGTGATAAACGAATTCATAACATAAACAGGTATAGAGTTGGGAGACTTATAGCGTTTGTGGGGTTTACTTCAAGTTTATATGCTTTTGGGAACTCATATTAATTGTTGAGTAGGGTTACTAGCAATTCTTATTAATGTATGATTTGTTTGCACTCGGGGGAGGAAATAAACTATCTTAGGAATTAAACCCATAGATACACAGAAACTGGTTTTGATGAAACATTAATTGGAATTAATATTAATGAAGCATATTAAGATCATGGTCCTAGGATTACATTTCATAATTGTTTGATTTCTCATGAAGTTTGGGAATTATTATTACTTAGAAATTTTAGTTTGATAGTTTTAGAATTAATTAAGATATCACTTTTATTTTCAACCGCTTCAATAAAATTGGAATACGATATTTGTTATACTTTATGTATTTTGGATTCAATCCTTGAGGAATACGACCTTGCTCACCATTGTCTATAAACTACACTATACACTTGCGATTTAGTGAAAAGATTTTCATGATCGAGTTTTTGACGTGGTTGTTGGGGATTGAATGATTCAACATAAATATAGTAATAAGTAGTTCAATCTTAATTGAAGCACAAATTTTTTTAATGTTTAACATTGTTTTTGTTGAGTGCAGATGATGCATGATCACGCGTTCCCGATCGGTTGAGGTGATACCCATTGACTTGGAAATTGAAAGAACATCGAAGCAGTTGAGAAAACAATCGAGAGTGATGGCAGAGGGAAACAGTGAGAATGGTGTGAACAACAGGAATAATGAGGAGCGTCTGTTGGTACCACCTGGTGCTAATGAACATAATTTGATAGAGGAAAGGCAAGTGAGAAAGCTGTGTGAGATTACTTCCAACCAAAAGTTAATCTCAGATATGGGGAGTGTCAAGTCACCCGATCAACTTTGAACTGAAACCGGCGTTGATCTAGATGGTGTCATAAAACCATTTTGGAGGAAGAGCAGTAGAAGATCCGAATCCGCATCTTGCGCAATTTCTAGAAATTTGCGACACAATTAAAATGAATGGCTTTTCTGAAGATGTCATTTGTTGTCGTCTTTTCGTATTCTCTCTACGCGATAAGGCCAATAGATGATTATTTTCATTAACACCACCTGCCGCCAACTGGATGGAGCTCAGTCAAAAATTTCTAGCTAAGTACTTTCCCCCAAGCAAGACACTGCAATTGAAAAGCGAGATCGCTCGGTTTAAGCGATTTGATGGTGAGTTTGTTGTACGAGGCATGGGGACGGATTCAAGGAATTGCTGAGAAAGTAACATAAGTATCTTGATTACCAACAGGTGCAGTACTTTTATAATGGTTTAAGTGGAAACCAAAGAACCATTATAGATATTGCATCTGGGGGGGAATATTGGGGAAATACCCAGATGAGGCGCTGGAATTACTTGCGGAGATTTCAAATAATAGTTATCAATGACCATTCGAGATATTTAATGTCAAACGAAGTGGCGGAGGTTCATGATGAGGACAAAATTGCCATGCCAATCGAGCAAATATTTGTGCTAAGTATGAAACTGAACGCGATCCAGCAAGCAACTCCGAGAGAACCAGCAGTTGTTGAAGAAGAGGCGAATTTCGTGGGACAATAGAACTTCAATAACAACTATCGGAACAAATTTCACCGAGCAAATATTATTTTTGTATAAGTTGTTTATTCATGATATTGTCTACTTATGTGGTGGTATTTATTTGGTAAGTTTTGTAATTAACATTAGTCTTATTAATTCTTAATTCATTTGAACGCATAAAATCATTTTGTTCACTATGCAATTAGCTCAAAGAATCTCTTTCAAGTTTTCGTTAATAACTCTTGCATTCCCATTACCTTACCCATTTGAGCTCGTTTACCATACCCCACGATTTCTAAAAAATTCAGAGATCGACGAACTTGAGCCGGATACCAATACAAGAGTAACGTAGAATCCGAATCGTGTTGTGTCATATCTTTGATTTTTGCCCTAAGTATTTTAAAGCGTAATTCTACTAATCTTGGTTTTTATTTTTTGATGTATTATTTGTCATTATAAAGTTTTTGTAAGTTAAGACTTCCACAGTAATATTTGTAATATACTTAGTTTATGTGATTGGGTTTACTCTGTAATTTTTTTTATATACTTAGATCCTGTAGTATTATAAGATAAATTATCGTACTTTTGGACAAATACGCTTGTGGAGCTTAAGTTAGTAAATATTCGCAGTCTGTTATTCATTAATCGAGATCTTTGATCTTATTTTGGTCTATTGAATTTGAGGCATTACGAAAAATATTAGTTTGTGGTGGTGATACATCGAAACACAAATAGAGAAATAATGTTGTATACAAAAAACTATTCTAAAATTTGTAATTTTTATTTTATAATGATGTAATTGTTTTTTAAAAAAAATTGTATTGTAGAGTTCTATATTATATATAGATTGTACATGTTATATGCATTCATTTTATATAATCAGACACTACATACCGTGCATCGCACGGGTCAAAAACTAGTATGAGACTAAAACTGTATACTAAGTATATAAGTATAAATTAGTATACTAAATATATAAGACTAAAATTTATCTATCTATATAAAGAGAGAATAGTCTATAAAAAAGTAGTCTAAAAATTTTCCCGGCTAAAATATAATGTAAAAATAATAATATAATTATGTGGTCAAAATGTAATAGAGAAAATGCTGAAAATTTGGTTATTTTTGGTGCCCTTACCATAATTTTTGTAGATTCTGACAATTAAGATAAATTTGATTCAACAATCGATTTTACATTATTAATTTAAATAAATAATTTTAAATTTATTTTTATTAGAAATTTGATATTTCTTGATTTTATATTTACTTAATTTAAATAAGAATTCTTTTTTCTGGAAATCACATTTTTAATAGTTATCTAAACTCTTATTTTTTCCTAATATTGGATTTTATTGATCTTATCTTTCTTAATTTAAAGAATAGTAATTTATTATTTTCTCGGGAAAAAATATATTATGTCTTCGATCTTTTATAACTCTTGAATACTTTAAAGTATCAAATAAAAATATATTTCTATGAAAGAACTTTTAATAGCATACCATAAGCATAACTAATCTTTTGACAAGATATATCATATATATTTAGTATTTCTCAAAACAAACCATTGTTGATGGTGAGAAATTTTATACGAGAATGATCCCACTCACTGGGGGCTATTCAATAAGGATCTGAGAACAAGTACAAGTACCCAGTTGCTAAATGTATACATCATTTTACCTCTTATTTTTATATATTATACTATATATATATATATAACATTATATTATATTCCGTAAATTGAATATATTCTCAGTAAAATAATTATTGATTCAAGAGAATACATTAATAAAACCCTAAATGATTTCTAATGACCCAGAATCTTTATATATATATATATATATATCATTGTATACATAACAAATTTGATAAAATAAATTTTAATATTATAAAGTTAGTATTCTCCCAAAATGATACATAATATTTTAATAATTTTTCAATAATACTTTTCTAGAGAGAAAATAAATACAGAATTTTATTATCAAATCTATATATACGAGAATGATCTCTCTCTCACCATCGACATATCTTCATATATATATTGTTTATGTTATATACATATACGAGAATAATCCCTCATCGACCGTCGGTACAACTTAATGTGTATGTTGTTTATGTTATATACAAATCTATGTATATGAGAATGATCTTTCCTTCCACTATCAGTACATATTAATGTATCCCATATTTATGTTATATTAAAATTTATATATAGGGGAATAATCTCACCCCACTGTCGATATGATTATCTATTGTTGATGATGAAACATTTTGTAGGAAATTATCACCATCACCCGGGGCTGTTAATTACAAGTATAATACGAGTATAAGTATCCGATTACCAGAATAGTCCGTGCACTGCACATGATACCACTAAGTATATAAATAAAAAAATAGTTTCCTAAAAAAAGAAAAGTACGCAAGTATAAAATAGTATATAAAATATATAAAACTAAAATAGTAGAATATAAATAAGTATAAAGTACTCTAAATTTATAAAGCTAAAATATTATATTAAGTATTAAGATCTATAAACTTAGTATCAGGCAATATATACTGAAAATAATCAATAAAAAAATTCAAGCTTATAAAACTTATAAATTAGTAGAATCATTTTTACATTCTTATTCTCAAAAAAGTAGATTCAGTTCGTCGGCCAACCAAGAGGCCCAAATTGTTTAGCCCGGTCCATGCCCGAAACTGACCATTAGAGGTGGAATAATAGGCCAAGCTCGGTCTAAGGATGGGTTGGCCCGTCTGCGAGACGGACCTATGTGGATTTGGCCTGGCTCGGTTCGACCCATTTAACAACCCTAACTTCAAGTTGAGACAAATGATATACATTGTTCACAATGTTAGAATCATGCAAATATTGTTAGTATAACTAGTAATTTACCCCGTGCGTTGCACGTATATTTTTATTTTAATATTTTGGTTTCATAATATCTATTAACATGAACTGGTATTTATTACTTTATTTTAATAGTAAAATTCGTATAAGGTTATTAAAAACAAAAATTTATCTATCAATTTTATATTTTCAACTATAAACTTAAATGTCTAATTCAACTCGTTCAGAATTATCCCTCAATTTATGCATGTCTCTAAATTATTGTTTTATATATCCTTTTCTTTCTCACACACCTCTCTATAAACAACTAGTGCTTTACCCGTGCGATGCACGACGAGTGTTATATTGGACAATATGAACTTTATTGTGGTTTACGATATTAGGTTTGTTGGGTTCGACCGTATAGATTGGATGTCTATAAAATTTATTACACATTAATAAAAAAATAGAAAATATACAAACATCGACTCGAACCAAAATTAATAACTACAAATTTTGAAAAACTTCTTTGTACTCCACGTTTTGCGTCTGTTTATTTTTTGATTCATCTTCGCCACATACTAATATTTTGAGTCCCTTCCGATTGGTGACTTGGGAAACAGCAACATATAATTGACCGTGACTGAATATTGGATTACTCAAGTACAGACCAACATTTGAGAGAGATTGGCCTTGGCTCTTGTTTATGGTCATTGCATAAGACACGATCAAAGGAAACCGCTCTCACGTTAAAACTTGAATGGAATTCTGAGGTCCGATGGTGTTAGTGTCATTCGTGGTATCAACACCTTATGACCTTCATGTGTTCCAGTGAGAATTTTAGCTTCAAGCACGTGTCTAAAGAGCCTCGTAATAACCAATCTAGTCCCGTTACACAATCCAGTCGAGTGGTCCATGTTCCTCATGAGCATAACTGGAGTCCCAACCTTCAAATACAGCTCATGATTGGAAACGCCGGAATATTTTATGCCATTCAAAAATTTCCGGCGATGCAGATCATGTAAGAAATCAACATTAGCGTCAGATTTACTCGTGTTATCTGAGCTCAAATAAGTATGCCCCTCCGATGAATTTAAAGACGTCATATATTGGTTGATCGACTCAACAACATCAAGAATGGGGGCGAGTATCGCCCTATCTTTCAAATAAGTAGAATCATCAATGGCGTCTTTAAACATTGGATATGTATTCTCTATAATTGTTGCAATCGGATCACCGGATGATTCCAAAAGAATATCTTCAGGTATATCAATAGTGGCACAACCATCATTGGATCCTCCGATTGTTCCATCTCCGATGCTTGCTATCCACTCAGAGAATTGGACCAAAACTGCATAATCATATGTCTGATCAACGCTTTGAAGACGCATATTTTTAGTCAATCTCAGTACTGTACAATCTTTCCACAAGTATGATGAATTTATCGTGGCAATGACTACATCCTGCCGACTTCCCGGTATAAGACCCGCAATATATGTCGAAGTCACCCCGAACACAACAGTTTTCCCTCCAAAAGGTTTTGATTCATTCCGTGGATTGATTAATTTTAAAAGAGCTTTCAAAGTTTCATCCACGGCTTCAAAGCAATGCTTGTGCATCATTGGTGCTTGTATAAAAAGACGCTGTCACGCGATCATTTCCTTTGTTTACATACTTGAATAGGTACTTAATAGATCTTGCCTGGTTACACCATTCCACATTTATGTGAGCTCCATATTTGAGTAACAACTGACGATTATGAGGCACCACATATCTGTTGTCCAGCGGGACACCATTTTTTTCAACTACTCTTCCATCATTCCTACGTCTATAACGCGGATAACCTTCTTCATCAATAGTAGTCGCATCTACAAATTTTTTGGGAAAATATTTAGTGCAACGACAATTAGCCATATAGGGAGAGTTTTTCCTGACATCACCACATGGACCATGAATCATATGATCCTTTACTACAGCATAATAGCATGGATCAGTTATCTCGTCAGGTAATTCGGCTGATACGATTCGATCGATGTCATCTGCAGTTGGATATTTGTCTTCCTTCGCCAGAAACAACAATATATGTGCATGAGGCAAGCCACGCTTTTGAAATTCTATCGTATAGATAACTGCAATATGATAATAAAAAAATAATAATAAGAATTTGAGACAATAAACTAAGTAAATGAATATTAACTATATTACACAAAATATATTAAAAATATTTAAAAAACAAATAATAACCTGCATTTACTTTCCCAAATAATTTATTTTGCCAAAGGTCTTTAATCAAAGAATCTAACTTCATTTTAAAGACTCTGTAGACAATATCCGGACGATCTTCAGGATTTAGATTCTTTTTCTGGAGAAAACGAATGATCTCTGGCCATTTGGGATTGCAAGTAAATGTTATAAACAAATCCGGGTAACCCGCCCAACGACATATAACCATTGCATCTTGATAATTTCAGTATCATATATCGAGCACCTCCGGTGAAACTTGAAGGTAATATGATGCTTTTACCTTCGAGTACTCGGATCAATGTCACCATGCAAAATAACATCGGGCCAATCCTTTATATATATCACAACGCAGCCTTTTCCTCGATTCAACTTGTTCGTAATTATCCCTCAATTTATGCAATGTCTCTAAATTATTGTTTTATATATCCTTTTCTTTCTCACACACCTCTATAAACAACTAGTGCTTTTACAGTGCGATGCACGGCTTGAAAGTGTTATATTGACAATATGAACTTTATTGTGGTTTACTTATATTAGTTTGTTGGGTTCGACCGTATAGATTGGATGTCTATAAAATTTATTACACATTAATAAAAAATAGAAAATATACAAACATCGACTCGAACCAAAATTAATAACTACAAATTTTGAAAAACTTCTTTGTACTCCACGTTTTGCGTCCTGCTTATTTTTTGATTCATCTTCGCCACATACTAATATTTTGAGTCCTTCCGATTGGTGACTCGGGAAACAAAGAACATATAATTGATCCGTGAATCAATATCGATTATTCAAGTACGTACCAACATTTGAGAGAGATTGGCCTTCGCTCTTGTTTATGGTCATTGCATAAGACACGATCAAAGGAAACCGCTTCACGTTAAAACTTGAATGGAATTCCTCGAGGTCCGATGGTGTTAGTGTCATTCGTGGTATCAACACCTTATGACCTTCATGTGTTCCGTTGAGAATTTTAGCTTCAAGCACGTGTCTAAAGAGCCTCGTGAATAACCAATCTAGTCCCGTTACACAATCCAACGAGTGGTCCATGTTCCTCATGAGCATAATCGAGTCCCAACCTTCAAATACTGACTCATGATTGGGAACGCTTTAACATTTTATGCCATTCAAAAATTACCGCGATGCAGATCATGCAAGAAATCAACATTAGCGCTGATGCGATTTACTCGTCTATTCGAGCTCAAATAAGTATGCCCCTCCGATGAATTTAAAGACGCCATATATTGGTTGATCGACTCAACAACATCAAGAATGGGGGCGCAGTATCGCCTATCTTTCAAATAAGTAGAATCATCAATGGCGTCTTTAAACATCGATATGTATTCTCTATAATTGTTGCAATCGGATCACCGGATGATTCCAAAAGAATATCTTCAGTATATCAATAGTGGCACAACCATCATTGATCCTCCAATTGTTCCATCTCCGATGCTTGCTATCCACTCGAGAATCGACCAAAACCGCATAATCATATGTCCGCATCAAGGCTTTGAAGACGATATTTTTAGTCAATCTCAAGATCGTATAATCTTTTCCACAAGTATGATGAATTTATCGTGGCATTGACTACATCCTCGTCGACTTCCCTTCGGTATAATGTGCAACATATGTCCAAGTCACCCCTAACACAAAGTTTTCCCTCCAAAAGGTTTTGATTCATTCCGTGGATTGATTAATTTTAAAAGAGCTTTCAAAGTTTCATCCACGGCTTCAAAGCAATGCTTGTGCATCATTGGGGCTTCATCCCGGGATTATAAGTTTAGAACGAATAATTAGCTCAAAGTGGAGTACCCGCTTGATATTGCAAGTTGACTTCGACTTGGGTTTAAATAAATAACAAAACAGAACGGGCGCTCCTTCCACTAAAAAGAATAGGACGCTATTCCACTCGATGCCACGCTCAACACAATTTCTCCTTTCGATCTCAAAGCCGCAGATAAAGCTCTCCACAAGAATGTTTTGCCTGTTCCCCCACAGTCCGTATACAAAGAACATACCACCTTTATTTGATTCAACCCGTTATTATTTTAGAGTAAACCATTTTTTGTTCCTCATCGAGTCCGAAATGAGGTTCTTGTGTTTCTACTAAAAGAGCCTTTACGATCATAATGCAGCCATCATATATCAATCTGCTTCGCTATTCCCAAGATCGTCAAAGATCGAAATGGCATCGATCAAACTCACTTCGAGACTCGTACACGACTTCTCAAAATTCTTTCAATCTCCAACAAAGCAAGATTTTTTTATCTCGCTCTCACTCAATACCAATTCCGCAAAAAAAGAAATAATACGGCATTCAATAAATAATTAGATATATAAAATAATGTTATCGGAGAGAAAAAAAAAATATTATATTTAACATATTGAAATAATACCTTGATGTCGGAGAAGACGTCATTGCCTATGTAGAATATCATCCGAAAAATATCACAACTCTTGTCCCATACTACTTCGGGTATGCTCAAAGATTCTCGATGATAGCAACGACGCAAAAAGACTTCTCCGGCATTCTCCCGAGGCCCAATGGCTCGCTTCCGTTGATTGCATCAACATATTCTCTATCATCTTCTAACATCAAGAGCATAGCAAGCGCCACGATAAGAAGCATGTTGAGTACCATTGACCTTTTTGTAGTCATCATTGACACGAGTCCCACGGACAATATTAAGAAGACACCGCAAAAAGACATATCACTCAAAGATCGGGAGGGACGAAAAACACTGACCTATTGATTTCCCCATTTTTCTTGGCATCCACTTCCCGAGTTCTTTCTTCCATGTGAATTTGGTTGGGGCTTCAAGATAGGTTAGCTCACGGGCCGGGATATATTTTGTTTGCTTCCATCCATGTTAAAAACATGCTCTCCTTAATCGAATCTTTACTAAGCACATCGCCTATTCGCTCGCGTTATCATCAAAAATAACACTCGCTCATTCGGAAGATGGAAGTCGAAGTCTTCGATCAAGGATATTGGTATTGAATCTCAAACCCCAATAACCGCCATGCCTTCACATGACGATATATATCTACAATCATAAAACATGTTGACTTCATCAACGGTTTTCCCGAGTCCTCATCATTGGTGCTTGTATAAAAAGACGACACGCGATCATTTCCTTTGTTTACATACTTGAATAGGTACTTAATAGATCTTGCCTGGTTACACCATTCCACATTTATGTGAGCTCCATATTTGAGTAACAATCGACGAATTATGAGGCACCACATATCCGTTGTCCAAATGACACCATTTTTTTCAACTACTCTTCCATCATTCCTACGCCTATAACGCGGATAACCTTCTTCATCAATAGTAGTCGATCTACATATTTTTGGGAAAATATTTAGTGCAACGACCATCACCATATGGCCAGGAGAGTTTTTCCGACATCACCACATGGACCATGAATCATATGATCCTTTACTACAAAGATAATAGCATGGATCGCTTATCTCACAGTAATCTTACTGACATTGATTCGGATCGATGTCATCTCACAGCTGGATATTTGTCTTCCTTCGCTAAACAACAATATATGTGCATGAGGCAAGCCACGCTTTTTGAAATTCTATCGATAGATAATCGCAATATGATAATAAAAAAATAATAATAAGAATTTGAGACAATAAACTAAGTAAATGAATATTAACTATATTACACAAAATATATTAAAAATATTTAAAAATAAATAATAACTCGCATTTACTTTCCCAAATAATTTATTTTGCCAAAGGTCTTTAATCAAAGAATCTAACTTCATTTTAAAGACTCTGTAGACAATATCCGGATGATCTTCGGATTTAGATTCTTTTTCTGGAGAAAACGAATGATCTCTGGCCATTTGGGATGCAAGTAAATGTTATAAACAAACCGCAACCCGCCCCAACGACATATAGCCATTGCATCTTGATAATTATGTATCATATAATCTAGCACTCCCGGTGAAACTTGAAGGTAATATGATGCTTTTACCTTGAGTACTGGATCAATGTCACAACGCGAAAACAAAGATCACCAACTTTATATATATCACAACGCAGCCTTTTTCTCGATTCAAACGGATATATTTCAATCAAGCTGACTCAACCATTGTGTATGCGCTACGACAACAAACCCGTTGAAACAATCTCCGAGAAGATAAAATAGTAGCCGATTCATGGTCTCCGGCTGTGGTAATCTATACGCAAAGTATTCACGCACACCAATTGTTCTTCTAAAGACCTAAGACTATTAGTCTTATTTATTGAAAATGGTATATCTTCTCTAAAACCATCCTCACCATACGGTAATAATAATGGATATTGTAAGGCCAAATAAGAGGCATTCAATTCATTTATCCACGCAAAAGTCCGATCTTGTTTAAATGACAATATCCCAATCGCCAAAGACGAGCAAAATCACCAACAATCAATATATCAATACCCAAGATCATATATCAATCTATTTCGCTTATTCCCAAAGATTGCCAAAGATCAGAAATGGCATCGATCAAACTCACGAGACTCGCGTGCCACGACTTCAAAAATTCTTTCAATCTCCAACAAAGCAAGATTTTTTATCTCGCTCTCACCAATACCACCCCGCAAAAAGAAATAACACCGCATTCAATAAATAATTAGATATATAAAATAATGTTATTAAAAAATTATTATATTTAACATATTGAAATAATACTTTGATGTTGAGAAGACACACCGGGCCTATGTAGAATATCATCCTAAAGATATTGCCAACACTTGTCCCATACTACTTTAGGTCCGCTTCAAAGACTCGGCGATAGCAACGACGCAAAAAGACTCGAGACATCCGCCGAGGCCTAATGGCTCGCTTCAGTGATTGCATCAACATATTCTCTATCATCTTCTAATGCATCAAGAGATAGCAAAGTCGGCCACACGAAGAAGCATGTCGAGTACCATCGACCTTTTGTAGTCATCATGACACAGTCCACTGGACAATATTAAGAAGACACCGCAAATAGTACATATCAATAAAGACCGGAGGGACGAAAAACTCCGACCTATTGATTTTCCCATTTTTCTTGGCATCCACTTCCTAAGTTCTTTCTTCCATGTGAATTCGTCAGCTTCCGTGATAAAGTTAGCTCACGGCTTCGGATATATTTTGTTTGCTTCCATCCATGCTAAAAACATGCTCTCCTTAATCAATCTTTTACTAAGCACATCATCTATTCGTCATATCATCGAAAATAACACTCGTCATTCGGAAGATGAAGTCGAGTCTTTCACCCAAGGATATTTGTATTGAATCTCAAACCCCAATAACCGCCACGCAGCCTTCACATGACGATATATATCTACAATCATAAAAACATGCCGACTTC